>OX442430.1:3082450-3362450 GCA_949361645.1 Spongilla lacustris
CTCGCGGTCTCGTTCATACTTTCCCGATTGGCTTTTGTTGCAACAAGAATCACTACATTGCAGCGATTCTTGTTGCAAGCCTTCTTTATTGCATGCGCTTCTTGAAAACAGTCACGATTAACTTAATTAACTTTAATATCACGCTTAACCAATCCGAACATTTGCTAGATATTCAATTAACTCATTGCCTTCCGGGTAGCGGAATTTAAAACAGGATTAGCTATCTCATTGGTGTGCTGGCACAACTAAAGAACTGTAGGACTTTTGAACGTATCAATTTGTTACCACTATGTGATTCCATCTAATCATATTTCCTGATCGCCACTATCGATTTGTTTTTAAAATGGAGAACTTCTAATTATTATCGATTGATTGCATTTATCATTATATTGTTTGGTATTTGGAATATCATCTCGTCCAGGCAATTAAGTACTTGTAGGTATTATTTAAAAATAATTAACAAGTGAAGTTACAATTATTAGTGCTCAGACCATTTTCAAATATAGCACACTTCGAACATCCTCCAATTAAATAATTAATGAATCAAATCCTGTGATTCAGAAAACTCACAAATCTTGTCATTTTCCTAAATTTCTTCTCAGTCCAACTTTAATCAGTAAACTCACACAGCTTGATTACATTTATTTGTTGTGTCATCTAATGTATAATTCTATTGGTTTTGCAGTTACCTTATTACTCCCGCCAAACACCAGCTGTTGCCATTGGAGTCTACACTTGCCATCTAAGTGCATGGGTAAGAAGGTAGCCATGTGTTAAGAGATGTGGGAGGGTCAGTGTGTAGAAGGTCAATGTGTGGAAGGTCGGGTCATATGGTGTGGAAGGAGGTCAATGTGTGGAAGTTCAGTGTGATGCTGGGGATGTTTGTGTGATTACATTAATGTGTGTAGGTGTATCAGTGTACAAAAACTGTGGATGTGAAATATGTGTGTTAATGTGTGTGCTAATGTGTGTGTGTGCCAATGTGTTGTGTGTTCTATTAATATAATAATGAGGGTGTGCACTAATGCGTGAGTGGTAATGTGTGTGCTAATGTGTGCATGAAAATGTCGGTACATGTGTGTACAACTGTGCAGGGACAGCGTGTGTAAAATGGGTGGTTAGATCTATGTATATGTGCGTGCTGTGTGTGTACAAGTAACTAATTTAAGTTTCCCAGCTCTGGTCTGAATGGTCCATGGGGTGCAGCTAAAGGCATCTGTGGCCCTCCTCTAACTCACACTCTACCAAGCCTATACACTTTCATGTTGCAAGTTGTCTTTGAAGGTTAGGGAGTGATTGTTATAAGAGGGAAGTAGAGGGAGGAGGTCAGGAGGCAGGGGTAATGGGCTATTTCAGCTGCATTTGGACAGGTAATGAGCTCATCTCAGCAGAATGGGATAAGGGGTAAAGAACTCACCAGTTGCATGCAAGTCAGGTAGAATGCATTATGGAAACACTTTAGACGGTGGCCAAAGTGCTAGGCAACCAAACGTACATATCATGTTATATTGATTGTTCAGGATGTGATTGGTGGTCTTATAAACAGATTGTAGAATGGATAACTTTCAGGCTGATGTGGAGGGTATCATAAATGCTAATATTATATGTGGAGGGTATCATAAATGCTAATATTTTTTTGCTCCAAGCCAAAAGAATTCTATAAACAGGAGGCTTTTCAATCAAGGCTACTTGTGTACAATCAAAGGTAATGCTTAAAAGAAACATTACTTATGGAATGACCTTGTACATATGATGAGCACTGTCTTTTGGTCACGTCTGATGCTTGTGATGATTATGTCTGATGCATGTGATGGTCATGTCTGCATGGTGCAAGTGATGGTCACGTCTGGTGCAAACGATGGTCACTTCTGATGCATGTGATACACATGTGTGCTGTCTACACATGTTTGGTGTATAATAAGAATGGCAGGAACTCGTAGCGCTTTGATTCTAATGTAAGCATTTTGCTGAATAGGCAGCATTGTTTAGTTTACTTCATGGTTTCATGACATCATGCATGTAGCGATATCTTCTTGGGATATCTATCTTGTGGGTGAGCTGGCACAAGTACAGAATTGTAGGACTTTAGAATGTACCAATCGATAGCTACTGTATGTGGACATACCTTAGAGTCGACATAATCTTATTTTTTGACTGCCATTATCACGGCAAATTGCAATGGATTGCACTTATCATTCTTTCTTTCTTATCTGGTGTTTGGAATATCATCTGATTCAGCCAGTGAAGTAAGTCTAGGTATAATACAAATACTAAAATACTTCAACTTAAATTATAACCATTTGTGCTAGGACCATTTCAAATAGCACACTTTGAATGTGCTCCATTGGAATTCTAAGTTTGGTTAAACAATAAAAGGATAAAATCCGTGTATCTAGTCATTTTCCTAAACTTCGTCTCAGTCCTACTTTAATCAGCTAACTCACATAGCACATATATAGCTTCATTAGATTGACTCTATGATATTTCTATTTGTACACACACACACACATACACACACACCAGGGAATAATTTAACCGGATTCGCATCGCATTTTGCGAAGCAGTTTTTTTTAGATGCGAAACAACTTCAAAACATTGTCGCAGAAAACTGCGATGCAATCTATCCGTGTTTGCAGGCACGTTGCTCAGTGTAAATGCTACGCAAAGAGAGTGAATTTATGGTACAAAAGAATTCCAATCAGAAAGCTGGCGCCACGTCGCATCAGCCACACTCACGTGACATCGCGATCGCGACAATTAATGTGACGATTAACGATTGCGTACGCGTACGAATGACATGAGCGCGCAGCGTACACAGCCGGCTTCGGGAAGGGGGTGTCTAATTTTATATCAATAGAATTATCAAGTTATCAAATCATTACTAATTAAAATGTACGTTTACGCGCAAACGTACGTGGTAGTGCCAATACGGGTGGACAAAATCTAAAACCTTTAAACTGATGTGATGGTGACGGGGGAGGGGGGGAAGTAGTCGTTTGACTCGTTCGCCTGAAAGCAATCCAAATGCACGCGGGCGTGTCCGTGGGATAGCTCTGCATGGTGTTCATATGAAGAATCATCACATATCTCGGCGGGAACAACTGAATTGCGATGCAACTGAACCAAGTTGCTAATCAATTTCGATTTTGCGGAGCAAAATTGCTATGCAATTTTAAAGAAGTAAATTATTCCCTGCACACAGACACACACACTGTCACACACACACACACACACACACACACACACACACACACACACACACACACACACACACACACACACACACACACACACACACACACACACACACACACACACACACACACACACACACACACACACGCACACACACACACACACACACACACACACACACACACACACACACACACATTACACACTTCAGTAAATGAGCATGCTGATGGCAAGTTGAAGATGGGGGCCCAGGGTATTGATGGTTCTAGGACTTTAGGGTTGCACGTTTCAGATTGCACCCGTCAGCACTCTTAGGTGCTCTAATTTCATGCTCAAAAAGTCTCAAGGATGTTTATTGAATCTTTGCACATCAAGTCATACCTGTCAGATGGCACTGAGGAAAGAAACGTTATACAATTAATGCAGCTACACAGTGGTGACTTTTCTCATTTAAGGTTATGGACATCAATTGGACGTTTCAAGATTATGCAAAATGATGGTCAGAAAGTTGGCTCATGTGTAAAATTAGTTGATGAATCAGCTGATGTGTTGACCATAAGTTATTAATACGATTTTATGAAACAGCTAATAGTAATACAACTGCAAAAACACTGGCACTGATAATCATTGCACTGACATCCATCGGCGGTTGCTTAGCGTCATAGCTAAGCATATAGAATTAATAACCTCACGTTCCGTAAGGTTTAATTCCGTTATTTCTTCTCGGTACGCGGTGCATAGTTAGACACGTTTGTAATTTCCACTCTTAGGGAATTTACATAGCTCGAGAAAGCTTGTGCATTTAACGTGAAATGTTTTTGAACATTCTAATGTTTTAAAATAGGTTATGTCCGGACACGCAAACCGCTTTATGTTATAATCCAATCGGTAACCCTGAAGTGTACAGTGGCTCCAGAGCGATCGTACGAGAAGCTTCAAACTATTAATCACTTTCAGTATGGAAGACGATGCTACGGCGAGTAAGGGCCGAACTGGTCTTGTGTACGACGCTCGTATGGAAGAGCATAGGATGGAATTAACACCTTGGCATCCAGAGCTACCTGAGCGAATCCGACTGCCCTGGGAGGCTCTAGAAAGAGGTGGCTACAGCAAGAGGTGTCAGCTGATAAAGGTATACAGTGTTTTGTAGGCCTACGCATTTGTGGTCTCTTGTGTTCGAGCGCTAATTACTAGTCTAGTTTATACATCGTTAATAGCCAGAGGGAGGGGTAGTAGATGTCTTCTATTAACTGAGGACAGCGAAAGGAACATTCCACGGCCCCACAATTAACCCCAAAAACGTACAAGGTGGGGGAATGGAGATCGAGAAGGCCAACATATAAGCAGAGATATATAGAGTGATTGGAAACGGGGCCAATCAACACTAATTAACGCGCACAATGCTCGAACGAATCCTTACAAGCTGTTCTTATACATGTAAGCACATAGAATTTTTTTTACAACAGACATAATATGGACTAAATCGCTTTTCTCAGGTCTTTAGATTTTTGTGTGGTCTTTTGCTGGGCAACCTTCATCTTTTCTACCCACGCACTGGCATAAGAAAAACCACGAACTGTGATCCACATCTTGGCTATCTTCTTAAGCAGTGCAGTGCTGCAATCACTGTCCCAAGACACGCTGATTATGGACCATAAAAAGAGAATATTCTCACATTCAGTTATTTATACGTCACTGTTGATCACCAGACACATTGCAATTACTGTTGCATGATTAGTTTGCTCTATCAACTTTGATATAGAAAAGGACTGGGATCCATCAAATATGATAGGCACCGAGGATGGAGGGAGTGTGACCCTTGATATTCTCTCACTCAGCATGTTCAATGATTGTACCAAGCCACCAGTGAAATGGGACAAGGGGAAGGAGACACAGAGTGATTTCACTACTGTATGATCTGAAGCTTGATCATGACCATGGTCAGGAGCTTTAAAAGGTTGTAGAATTACTACCTCTGGAACAGGCAAGGACAAGGTTAGGTCTTCTGTAACAGGCACATATACTTGAGCACGAGGAATTGCCATCACGTAACTCCCCCTTTTCTCCGCATTCTTAATGTACCAAAGCTTCAATTATCTTCCGCCCATCACCTTTGAAGAAATTGGGACATGATTTACCTTTAAAAACGTGTGATGGGCACACAACCAACATAGCTCTAGATACCAAAGTAAAATATCAAAACCAGCCACTATCGTAACAAGAAGCCGTGGCTCCCCCAGAGAGTAAGGGTACCCTAAATGTCGCAGCTAAGTTTCTGAATGTGCTATACGCAAACAACATAGCAATGGGCACATACTAGAGTATGAACATTAAATACACAATTAATGACGTGGACAGTTTTTCTAGATCAATGGATACTCCACCAAAAGTAAAATAATAATAATATATATATTATTTTTTTTAAAAGGGCAAAATCGAATCTATAAGTATTAAATGAAACTTTAGTGGATAGTCTATCGATTACTTTATTTAAACTTGAGAAGGCATTTTTCATTACCTTGTTACATTCATAACTTCAATTCAAGCCTACAATTCTGCCCATTTTTCTGGTCAACATAGGTGCGATTCACGCGTGCAAGGATACGGCGCGCTAAAATTGCTAAAGTCTATGGAGCATGTGATACCTTTCCAATCCCTCTATATATGATCTCTGATATAAGTTGTGGTTTCGGGGCGATTTCGTGGTGATTATTTTACATGTTATTAGGTTGTATTTGTCTTGTAAGAACCAATCAATTCGTACTTTGACTTGGGCAGGTACATGTATTGTTTGTACTAAAGGTCTACATGGTACATGTACTTCATGCATGCACACATGCATTGAGCACTGTAATATTCAGCAAATTTGACTGAAATCACTAAATTTTAAAATTAACGTGAGTCACGTGGCAGGGTCAAAATTTGAACACACCATGTCGAAAAATCTGGCTATTTGACCTTCAGCACCCCACCCACTGAAACATGACCATGCATTCTTCCATATATAAGTGCTTCTTTGCCATTACTTGCCTGTCTCTTGTTCTTTATACTTATATGTATTGTCTGAGAATTAAACAATTCAAAAGTAATTTCAGCACCTATTTAGGATGCTCTTACTGTGAACATTTTAATAAAATCTGTCCAGTAAAGTTTCTTTTGTCAAATGGAAGCTTCATCACTACAATCTACCTGGGGCTAATGAACTCAGAGCATCATCCTTCATCTCCATGACATTACTCCTTAGCACTGAGCAAACGTAATGTATGATTTTGAAGCCACTTGCTGATTTTGAGTGCATGTTGCTGTCATAGTGATGTTGCTGCTCAACTGCTAAGGACCAAGGCAACCTGCTTTCTTCTACACAAACAAAAGGCAATCATTATACTAATTACCCTATGACGGCATAAAAAATACGGCTCCTTTGCAGTAGGCCTTATACATGTAAGGAGAGGATCTTAATTATAATGTACTTCATTGCACTTGAGAGAGCAAATTTGTAAGAAACATACTGAATTAATTGTTGGTACATTGCTGGATTCACAGGAGTCTGAGGTGAAAAAATATGCGTGAAACCGCATATGAATGCATGTAAATCGGCCATAATCGCATCAAAACACGCAATCTTCAAAACACTTTATCTCCTTGACTTTGCATTATAATACAGTCGAATTTTGCACGTACACAAAGTGGTCATGTACATGTATCTATAAAAATCCAATGACTGTTCTATTTGTGATGCATTGTTCCAAAGATATTCCACGGTGAAGAACGAGCTTGATTTTGCGGGCTTCAAGTACAAAAGCCCGGGAAATCAAGCTCGAACTTGAATGTGAATATCTTCGGAATGATGCATCGCAAATAGAACAGTCATTAGACTTTTATAGATATATGTACATGACCGCTTTGTGTGTGTGTGCAAAATTCAACTTTGTTATAATGCAAAGTCAAGGAGATGTGTTTTGAAGACCGCGCATTTTGATGTGATTATGGCTGATTTCCACACGTTGAGTACACGGTTTCACACCTATTTTTTCACCTGGGTTAGTACTTATTGTATGCAAAAGCTCTGGCTGAAAATCATCTTTGTTGAAACAGCAAACAAAATCAAACTCATCCTTAACACCACAAAAGTGGTACAGTTAAATTTGCAAATAGTGATTAATTCTCTCTGTGTTCCTGGATGTGCAAGAATTTGTATAATTTAAGCACTAAAGTGCAGCATTATAGGTTGCGTTCCAAGACATTATGCTTTGCGAAACTTACATGTGTATTAGGGATGCATTATCATCTTCTTGAATGATGACACAACTTTAATCATAGATTGACCATAATGTGTTAAATGCGATGTTAAACCGATTTAACATTTATTAAACTCATGATTGATGAATAAAATGATTTATAAACAGTGTGCATTTTATACAGCACTCAGGAAAGTCCCAGTTGCATTGAATATCTACAGCAAACTATGTTTTACAATGCATTCACTACCTCGTTTTGAGGATAAACCACAAACACAAACTATTTTGTCCTGTTCTACATTAGAGCATACAGTGCAGTACGGCTTTGAAGTGATGAACAATTTGAGCACCTTCTCAAAGCACTAGTTTCGTGTTTTTTTCATTCCAGCATACTGTCGCAATGCGTTTAATGGCTGAAAATCATATAGTAGTAGTCCTCTTGCATCACAGTTATTGATATGATCACTTGAATGTTTTACCAGTGTAGTTTTCAATCTAGTTTTTGAAGCAGTTTCAAACCCTCAGTAAAGTCAGCATGTGACCAGTTCTTACCTTGAGGATGAAATGCATACCCCATGTGGTATGCATCAGTCTCTATTATTCCCAGTTAGGTTTACAGCACTCTGTGGTCCCATCGCTGAGTATTCCAAGCAGTTTCTAATCCTTTAATCTCCCGTCGTCCTACGCGTAGGATTAGCGTCCTACGCGTAGGACGCAAGTTAAAATTTATTTTTAGCAAACTCATATGATCAAAAAATAAACCAAAATCTTATTGCACTGTAGAAATGGTTATTAATTCAGGAAATATTTTTACTTTCTTGCAATTCTTCAAAGATTGTCAAATACAATCAATACTGCATTGCTAAAAGATGTATTTGCGGTAAATTGCAAAGCAACTTAAAGTAATGTTGGGAAGATCAGAGCAACATTTTAAAAGAAGGGGGTAGTAGGTCAGGTCTTTTGCACTAAGCATATAAAAAAGTACATTGTAGATTTGGAAATTGCTAGCTCCACAAGCTTATGAACGATAGGTATTTGTCAGACGCATGTTGTGGGAATAGCCAAGTGAATGGACATAATCTTGAAAACGTACAGTGCGTTTTCGGTAAAAATGACAAAATCAATCAGAGTAAAAACACTGTCATAGAATGTATAAAGTAGTCCACACATCATGCTTCAAAAAACATTTTTAAAAAGTGTACTTGTCGTACTTTTTTCTGTGACAATTAAATTCTCTACATAATGCATTTTTAAGAACCGTATCTGTTTATTTGCATCGTGTAACCAAGGGTGTGATTAAAAAAATAGACTGGCAATTGGTAAATATAGCATGATAGACACATCAAACAACAGTAGAGAAATGGATGCCAAAAAACTGCATTTCTATTTATAATGAATTTTCAAATATTGGTCCTACGCGTAGGACTTGGACCTGGGGAATTAAGGTAATGAAAGTCCTGCCTGTCGTGCATGGTTATGGACATCTGCTACCTTAGCAGACTCAAAGTAGTCATCTACTACCTTGGGCCTCTTTGTATAGTGAATGCACACCTCTATGCCACTGCACTGACATCATCAGATTCAATCTCACGCCAACGCCGTTTTCCATGAGGATTGCCTTCTAGTGTGAAATTGTGGGTAGATATGAAATGCTTCCTGGTTGAATCACTCCAGCCACATGCCATGTATGGATGCCCATTGATAGTTGCAGTCAGAACATGATGGTTGCAGTCAGAACATGATGGTTGCAGTCAGAACATGATGGTTGCAGTCAGAACATGATGGTCTCCTTGTTCCTTGTACTCATGGTGCTTGAAATGATCCATGGGAAACTTTGTTGTAGCTGTTTTCACTAAACCTGTAAAATGTATGCCATACATACAACATGCCTCAGCAGTAGTTACACTTGCAAATGCAGCATCTCGCTGCATCTGCATTGATGACTCTACCTGTACCATGCATGGTTCAGTTAGTCCTAACACTTGAGCTGTGCTTGTTTTCTTCCACTCCTGCATGTACTTTTTAGTAGCCATTGCTTCCTTTCCCTCCTGTATTTCTAGTGCAATGATCACCTGAGTCACTGCATACGCTGCATTCTTTATCTTTCTCAATCTTGTTCACACATCTGAACAGTAATTGCCATCTTTTCCACTCCATGCACTAATACTCTCATCTACACAAATACTCCATGATGGAAAGATTTTTGCAGCGCATCGCTTGTTGAATGCATCAATGAGTCTGCCAACAGGTTCCCACTTGTCATTTGCACCTGAAAATTCCTATGGGGGGCAAAACCGCAGGAATTCAATAGTTCTTCAAACCTTCAACACGAAATGCCCAAATCAACTTCCAAACTTTGGTGCAGAAAATGTACCATCAACTGTGCTCCAGAGAACTCTTTGTCTGTTTGTTGTACGTGTCAGTGCATATATGATGCCCAACAGATTCCAAAACTCAACTTCATCCATGAACTGTTTCTTTGACGGCATTGCTTTACCACTCCATGTGATGATATCTGGGAGCAACTGTGTAGGAAAGGACATCCTTTAGTAATGGATTGGCTTCCTCTCAGTCATAAACATGTCATCCTCCCAAAGAAGCTTGGCACTATAATGTGGATGAGTTCTCAAGAACACCTTCAGTGACTTGCCATTGAACACCATGACACGTACAACTTAGCTCTGAACTATCTGCAGACTCCTGTCCATTACTAGGCACTAGCTGTCTCCCCTTGAACATCAGTTGCTTCATCTATTTCTAAATAGGCATCATTCTCTTCCTCTCTATCCCTATCTGTTGTCTCCCACAACGGATAGGGATCACATTCGATCAAAATTTTAGGCTTGTCTTCATTGCCATTTGCCACCACATTGGTATGTGCACTGTTGAAGCAATGTCTAATCCTGACAAATAAACACCATCAGGTTCTCAACCTGCAAGGTTAAGGCCCTGGCACTCAAATCTACCGTTTTCTTCACTGTCGCGAAGTTCACCCGCCATTTTCTACCTCTGCTAATACCAACTTGCTGCAAAACAATACCAAAAAAATTCCTGCTCTTCCAGTTGGCCCCGTACAATGCTGCTGCAGCACATTTTCTGATCACAACCTTTGCAAGGGCACTTACCTTAGCTCTGACAAATAACACTTTCGCCGTCACTAAATAGGCTAGACATCTGATTGACGAACAAACTGTTTAAAAACCAGGATAACCAGTAGCGAGTATGGAAAAGTAACTTCTGGCACTCTAAGCTTGTTAGATTTGAAACACAATGGCTATTTAAAATCGTCCTCAAGCATACATAATACAGGCATAGCCAGCAGTTGTATCACATTAAACTGGTTTAACGGTTTGTTAAACCAGTTTAACACCAGTCGATCTATGATTAATAGACAATCTTAACTTTACACTTCAACAATAGCCATTGAAGTCATGAGGCATCCTATACCCATCATTTCTTTGCTTGTTTTTTTTTTCTTGTCAGGGGATGCTGTCAACCAAACAAACTCTTCCATCTGTGTGTTTATGTGTGGTACATGTACATGTATGTATGTGTGTGTATGTGTGTGTGTGTGTGTGTGTGGTATGTGTGTGTGGTGTGTGTGTGTGTTTCAAAATAAGTGTTTCTTTTTCACTACAGGCCAGACATGCAACTGAAGATGAGATATGTCTGGTACACAGGTGAGCCATGGTACATGTGCATATGTGGTACAGAAGAGATGGCAGACACAGTAGCATGGTAATACATAACCTTAGCATGATTGCATGATGGCCAGTGCATATGATAGTACTCCATCCTGTACATATGGCACATTCATGTACGTGAGCCACATTACAAGTGTAGAAACTGCCTATGTACATGTACATGTAATTATTCAGTTGTGTCTCCTATGCAGCAAAGAGCTGTTCAGCGAGCTCAAAGAAACTCAAAATCAGTCATGGGAAGAAATACGTGCAATGAGCCACCAATACGAAGGTGTTTATATTAACAAGGTAACATGTTTAAAATGGAGGACATGAAGAATATTTTTACAACCAGTCTCTCAAACCACAATTCAGAATGTTAATTGTAGTGTACTCATCATCTGTCAAAATACAATATTGTACTGGTGTACGTGTAGTTCTATATTTCAGTTGCGAAGAATTTCAACGCTAGCAAAGATGATTTACAAATGTAGTAAGCAGAGCTGATGGGCTGGCCCAAGCCTTGTGCACAGTTAACAGTGTAAATGTGTATATAGCATATGGGCACAAGGGTCTGTATGCTTTGATGGTACAACAAATGTTGCATTCTAGAGAAGGATGGGAATAAGAAATGATTGTGAATTGCTTATACCATATTCACACAACACAATTTTTCTGTGCCAGTACAGCGTTGGTTTGACATGTGAACATTGTCAAAACTGTACCATGTACCTGTGATCCAGCACAGTTGCAACAACTACCCTGCATGGCAAGGCTCAATTGTGCTACATGTAAATTGCGATATGATAGCAAGCGAGCATACATTTCCATAGTATTAAAATGGCCATGGGTGGTTAATTTTAGCTAAAGATGTGGCACATATGAACTCGGTACCGTTTTTAAGGATGACTTTTAAGGTCTTTTTAAAAACGTTATATTTCCACAACCATACATCGGTTTCTTGCCAAATTCGGGAAACGTATTGCCCCATCCCTTACATACATATAGTACGATTTTGATGTTATAGATTCATTCTGCTGGCTGTATCCGAGGCCTGATAGGTCCCGGAGGTAAAACGTATCATAACTCCAACACCGAAAATACATGTACTTCTAATGCCAAATTTGAATCACTGGTAAGAAAATGGTGCCCAACCAAACGGTGACTTTTCGCAATACCTTTATAGCGATGTTTCAGGCGAGCTTAGTGTCAAACTTAGTGCAGCGGTGAACCATTTTGTAAATTTACATACGTGCCACACCGTGACGTCACACAAAATAAACACGGAAGACTTGGAGAGTTCAGGAAAGCAAATCAGAAGATAACTTTGATGAGGGATCTGGACTTAATGAAGATGGCACCGAATCAGACGACGATGGAGCGGGAATATGATTGTGATTTTTATTGTCTGCCATTTTGTTTTCATTAAAGTAAGCTTTACCCGAATTTGGCAATGTCAGCCTTTATTTTATGAAGTGTCTTTTCTACCTAAACACTGACAAATACACATTTCTTTTACATGGAATCGTCCATTTTAAATAAGCAATAAATGTTTGACGTCACGTAGAAATGGAGGTGTGGCACGTATGTAAATTTACAAAATGGTTCACCGCTGCACTAAGTTTGACATTAAGCATCGCCTGAACCAATGCTATAATGGTATTGCGAAAAGTCACCGTTTGTTTAGACACCATTTTCCTACCAGTAATTAAAATTTGGCATTAGAAGTATTTTCGGTGTTGGAGTTATGATACGTTTTACCTCCGAGACCTATCAGGCCTCGGATACAGCCAGCAGAATGAATCTATAACATCAAAATAGTACTATTTGTACATAAGGGATGGGGCAATACGTTTCCCGAATTTGGCAAGAAAAGGATGTGTGGTTGTGGAAAAATAACGTTTTCAAAAACACCTTAAAAGTCATAATTAAAAACGGTACCGAGTTCATATGTGCCACATAGTTACAGGTATTGCTTATTTTGTACCCAATCAATAGATACCACATGGCCTCAAGTACGTTTGAGCAGTACTCAATAGTCGTGCCATACCTACATGTACATGTAGCTGTTCTATACTGTGCTTTGAATATAGTATTATTGTATAGCATTGTTTCTTAACTGGGTCTATACAATACAGTACTGCCACAAATATTGCAATGTACCATGTACATTTATGTGTACATGTATCTTCTAGCCCTTGAACAATAATATTAACAAGTACAAGTAGCAAAAAAAAACAATTGTACTGATCTATTTTTCCTATCCTAGTCAACTTTCTCCAGTGCAACGCTGGCTGTAGGTGGCCTATTGGAGCTGACAGAGCAAGTGGTATCAGGCAAAGTATGTGCATATGCTTGTATACATGTATACATATGTATGTGTTTGTGTGTGATATTGATTATATGCAATGTTCGTTTGCAAATTAATGTAATGGGTTATGAAAATTGGATTGGGACTTAATTACAGCAAAGCCATTTTAAATCAATTGCCACATTAGATTAGAAATTTATCATGTACTTGTGGTTAAAATCAACCTCTACATGTAATTTGCAAGCCATGGTTTCAAATTGATTGAAGGCCAAAATTTGTTTTGGCAAGTTTTTTTTGTTATAATTGAACAGTTAGTACTGTTTATGCACATGCAGCAAGTATTTAGCTAAACATTATTGGCCATATTGATACTGTATGCCCAATGAATTTCATATACACCATAGCTCATTAATAACTATAGCTCATTGTAACACTGCAATTACATAGAATAATACACACACAACCGTACACAATACAAATAATTACACACAAAGTTCATCCACCTGCACACAAGGTGGGAGTAGGAACGACTCAGAATAGCATGAGCATTAGCTCTAATTAGTGAGTGACTGAGGCAACCAAAGAGGTCAGTCAATGCCATAGATTTAGATGTATTCCCACAAATGGCTAAACGATTGTGAGAAAGCCTTGAAAGTTTCTGAACCCCATGCACCATAACACTATGCCGCCAGTGGAATAGATTTCCAACTTAGTTCAGCACATTTTGAGTATGTTTTCTGAGCTCAGCTGCTCTTGCTGCAGAATCTGAGTTATTAATTAAAAATTATCAGTTTTTATTGCTTGCCTTTTATGACTTTATACCTAATGAGAATTGTAATACAGTACCAGTCAGAAAAAAGTTCCCGACCGTAGAGTACTTTTTCTACGGTGATACGCTAAGCATGAACAGTAGTACGCGTACGACATTATTGTGCTACGGTAGCAGAATACAGCACACAGCGCAATACGTCTCTACGCTGACTACGCATACCAGCATTGCCATGATTACATGTCGCAAAATGTATGTCATTCTTTCAAAGCTGCTGGTATTTGTGTTCACGCGACAAAGCGGCCAAATTCAACTACCCGAACTACGCATTCAATGTTTACAGGTGCGGCGGAGGGTGTCTATATTTGGGGGGGCCGTGGTGGTCAAAAAGATAATCATATTCATACACATATGCATAACATTGTATGCAGATGGAAGTAGCGAACGCACTGAATTCCTTGGCTACAGCCTCCAGATTAATGCATTCTGCTAGCTCTTTATTCACATGCAAGATGAAGCAGTTATTAAATCTTCTTTCTGTCATCTCAAATAGGTATAATTATATAAACAGTCATCTCATCGTTGAAATTATGTGTACTTGGCCGTTGTCAACTCTCTCTTGTAGTTTTCAAGGGTGCTGCCTCGACAACTCACAGAAATACTTATTTTGAATTCATTCCCCCAATTTAAAACCGCACTAATTGATGTTTTCCCAACAACTTCAGCGGTACGCCGGTACCTGTATCACCAGTAAACGGACCATGATTCATGCCATAGAACCTGCCTTCTTCTTTTCATCTGCATACGCGCACCCAAACAAAACACCAATAAATAAGTCACTCACACTGAGTTAGTCTCGCAAGCCACCTACCTCGTTATATGCATCAACGATTGATATACAATGGACTGGGGACCAGGGTAGGAACTGCTTATTCTGGTCCCCAGTCCATTGTATATCGATCGTCCATAACGAAGTAGCTCTGGCTTGTGAGGCTAACCCTATTTACATGTAAAACTCACAGCCACTGACAGTACAGCAATTTCGAAGAACACGTCTCGCAATAAGATTATATTTATGGTAGCGCCAGCGAGGGCTGAGCCCCCCCACCTCGATATTTGGGGGGCAATAGCCCCCCCCAGCCCCCCCTGCTGCACCACCCCTGGAACTTTACGCGTACTTCGCTACTCTGTACGCGTAGCTACGGTCTCACGCTACGATTCTATGTCACGATAATTAAACTACGCAGAACGTAGGGAAAGTTTTTTCTGACTGGTACTGTAGATCAATGCCTAGCACTGGTGCTTAAAAGTGCTGCATAGTGGTAAACTACATGTACATGTATAAGAAAAACGAAACCTTGACAACTGGGAGATTAAATACATGTACATCAAGTGGAACAGATTGTCAATCTATAATAGGGGCTCATGACCCCTGTAATTTGCAGTGCTAGAGTTGGTAATGTTCTTTCCACATGGCTAACAATGGTGAGGCTTATTATCTAATACAGTACCAGTAATAATAAACATCACACCATGACAGATCTAAATCACTACATGGCGTGGTTGATTTTGACAGTACATTTATTTAATTATAACGTCATATATAAATATATTCAAGGCCATCAGTCCTTTCGAGCAGAAGAAAAGTTGAGTACTCACCAATGTAGAAAAAAAAACATGGCACTTCACTGATTGTATTAAGTTATAAGCGAGACCATTTATTTGCATGGTATTACACACAGATTGTACAGCTATACAAACTTGCTATCTAGCAAATATTAGTTATGTGCATGTATTTAATGTATTTTGCTTCAGCAAATAATTTAGATATGAGTCCATGTACCACCCAAGCTGTTGCTCTCCTTTCATTAAGGATTTCACTCCTGAAAATTGTGTAATTACATGTATACTAGCTGGTAACTAATTTCATTTGAATGGAGTGAATGTACACATAAATTTTTTATAACTGTCTCTGTAATGAGATTGACATATTCTTGGAGAGGAGGAATGTCAGCGGTACATTTCAGTGGTCATAAATAACCAACTGTATGTGCGGGTCGAATGATGCGTGCAGCCGCATTATTTTTTGCACTTCAGGTAAGAACCAATTGTATGGCCCAGGAGACAACCTTCATTATCTATGAGCTTACAGCTAAGCAAAAGTGACAAACATAAGAAAGCATCTACATGTATATGCCTATCGGCGTAATCTAGCTGAACCCACTTATTCAAATTTATGCCTATAGGCATAATTGAGCATGGAATCAGTAATTAAAGCAGCCCATACACTTGTGTTTATGTGCATGTACATGTATGAGTGTGTGCATATACATATACATGCTTACCTGTATGTGCATGATTACATTTTTTTTGTACACAGCTAAAAAATGGGATGGCTCTTATTAGGTGAGGTACACTGTACATGTACATCATGTACATACATGTATCTGTTTTGTTGGTTTTTGACTGTATTGTTGTGACGCGTGTAACTAAATATCAAACAAGCATGATATTTGCTTTAACTATTGTCAGTTACACATTGTACATGTTCATGTAGGCTGGTGTTCTGTGTTTTTAAATCAATGGTACACAACTGGTTCGGAGGACCATGTACGAAAAGGATCTCAGGCAACGATACCAGCGCACACACTCTCTCAGAATAATGATCACGTGTACACCAAATTACGCAATGAATTCATTTATTCTGTGTGGGAACTAACTCCAATAAGCGCGAGCCCAACCTACAGAGTTTCCACTCGCAAGAGTAAAGTCACACAAAAAAAACCCCTTTTGTCACCAATGCATGGGTATAAATGCAATTTCAAACAAAAGATCAATGCACAGGCTGGCGCGGGCTATATGGGGCACTGCTACACAAAAAGCCGGCCCGGGTGATGAGATCCGGTTCTAAGGCTGACCGTGATTTATACATTGTGAGGTCCCCAGACCCTCACATCTCCTGGTTTTGACATGGTTAACTCCCTGATCAGTCGCAATCTCCCTTGGGACTCCGACTCTTGAAAACACCTTCATCAGCTCCTCAGCAATGTGTTCGGCATCCGTGTTACGCAAGGGGACCACCTCAGGATGATGTGTTTCGAAGTCACATATCACGAGTACAAATCGATGACCTGCTCAACTTCTAGGCAGGGAGCCCACAATATCCATTGCAATTCTAGCAAACGGTTCGGAGATAGCCGGCAGTGGAATCAATGGGGCTGGAAGTACTCGTTGGTTAGAATCATTTTGGCACAGTTTCGGCAGTATTCAGCAATATCTTTGCTAACACTAGGCCAGTAGAACCGAGGTCTTCTTTCTTCCCAGATGGCCTGCCATTGGTATTGAATGAGCCATCTTCAACACCGTCGTCTGCAGATTTGTGGCAAAATTAATTGTTCCACTCGACTCCTCCACCTCCTATAATACAGACCATCTCGTAGAAAGCATTCTGCCTCAGCGTCCTCCTTTCTGAGTTCTGCACATTCTCGGATTTCTTGGAGAGAGGGATCCCCTCTTTGGAGTCTTCTAATCTCGTCTGCTTATACTAGTCATTTCGCGGGCTTCTTTCCGCATCTGGGCACTACGTTAATGAAACTCCGATCCAAGGGTCACATCTCCTTCTGTGATATCGTCCACCTTCTGCACCTGGAACTCGTTGTGTAGATCTAAACCTGTTGGGCTTGCTTCCGACTTAAGTTCCGCCTCTCGAATAGATGCCTGATGCAGCTCCTTAGACTTTGAATGAGTAATCATCGCCAATCCTCAATCATTCTCGGTCCAGCTCTGCTTTACCAGCTCGTACAGTACCTTCACGTCTGTACCCAGCAACACTGACACAGGTAAGTCTTGCACACTGCAGCCTCTACCGTTATGCACGCTCCTCTCACTTGTATCTCCTCCTCTGCTGTTGGATATTGTTCAACTTGTCTGTGGGCACACCAGATTGTCACCATTGTGGTCGTGGATATCTTGGCCTCTGGTATCAACACTGCTCGCACCATTGTTCTTGAGCATCCAGTATCCAGTACAATGTCATCCACTGGAGTTAGCCCCACCATGCCTTCGCATGTCAGCTTCCTTTCTCCACCATGCATTAATCTGTCATCGTGGGTACCCAAAGCTGCCAACTTCTTGTTAGGGCACCTCATGGCGACATGGCTTTTTAAATCGCAGTTGAAGGATTTCAGGGGCGAGACGAAAAGCCACCCTGTCTTTCTCTACATCGTAAGCTACCATCAGTCTCTCACAGCGACCAATGGTAACCAGCTAGAAGGATTGGTGAAGCTTACGCAGGTCACCGAGAGTGAAGAATATCTTACGTCCATTCCACCGTCACTTTGATATTGCCGACCAGATCTAGTGCACATCCAAGCTTCTAAGGGTCCTGTTGCAGATCCGCGCTAACACAGATCCCGCCGCTTGCCACCAACTGTGAGGGAACTCACTCCAGTAGGCGTGAGCGTGACCTACAGAGTTTCCACTCGCAAAAGTAAAGTCACACAAATAAAAACCCCTTTTGTCACCAATGCACGGGTATAAATACAATTTCAAACAAACGAACAATGCACAGACTGGCACAGGCTATATCGGGTGCTGCTACACAAAAAGCCAGGTGATGAGATCCGGTTCTTGGGTTGACCGTGATTTATACATCGTGAGGTCCCCAGACCCTCACAAATTCTAACACAACCCATTTAACTGGTGAATTGTCATAGTAGAAACTACACCATCATATCATAATCCTTAATAACGTGCAGCCAATTTATATACTGATATTGTAAGGGAGCGGGGTAACTTTAGGCTGAAAATTCCAAGCACAGACAAATTCTCACGATGGTTGGTATGGTACATGCCACATCGTCAACTGTACAGTTAGGTGTACGGAAATACCATTCAGATAAAGCCATACTTTTTTATCACACAATAAATGGTTTTTGCTTTTCTATGAATAATGCGGCTTTACATGTAGTTGCTTTGTTTGGTCACATAGCCTAGATGGAATACCACAATGACCAGCTCCAGAAACATTGCACAGTTTATGGAAGCCTTTTGGTGGCTATGGGGAAGAAAAGAAGGGCACTTATGAATGTTCAGAGTTACCATTGGTATACACCCTCCTGATGGCACCCACTGGAAGTGCCATTTGGTGCTGATTCACAATAGGACTGTACTTGTGACGTGTATGAGCAGCACTTTTAATAAGTGTAAACTGAATTATTAATTATAAGGAGAACTAACAGACTGGCATTGGTGTAGTCAATCGAATATACATGTATGT
Source organism: Spongilla lacustris (assembly GCA_949361645.1). Taxonomy (NCBI): domain Eukaryota; kingdom Metazoa; phylum Porifera; class Demospongiae; order Spongillida; family Spongillidae; genus Spongilla; species Spongilla lacustris. The sequence continues at coordinate 3,101,925 of OX442430.1, forward strand.
TCCTACATAGTTTTATGCTTTGCTGGTGCATGTACATGTACAGTTGTAGCAACTGTACATGTATATCATGTAGATCTCACACCTACATGTACATACTCACTGCTAGCAGTAATTTAGATATCTTCCTCCACACTGACACACATATGTGGCTCACACACACACACACACACACACACAGGCCCCCTGGTCACCACGCTGATCAAGGCTGCTGCAGTGGTTTCTGTTTCTTCAACAGTGTAGCAATAGCTGCTCAGGCTGCCATTGAGAAGATGAAGGTGAAGCGGTGAGAGCTATGAGTTGCAGCATTTATTTAAAGGTTATGAAGTGGATCATTTCTATACTATAGAGTCCTGATTGTGGATTGGGATGTTCATCATGGGAATGGGACCCAAAGGATCTTCTGGAATAACAAAAAGTTGGTCTCAATGTTTCACATCTGGCACATGTACATGTACATGTACATGTACATCATTATTTGCAAAATTGCAGGGTTCTCCTGTTCTCCTTTCATCGTTATGACAATGGCAACTTTTATCCGTCAAGCCCCATTGGTGGCTGTTCCTACATTGGGGGTGAGCAGGCCCTGGGCTACAACATCAACATGGCTTGGAGCAATGCCCTAATGGGAGATGCTGAATACATAGAAGCAGTTAACCGAGTCCTTCTTCCTGTAGCCTATGAGGTACCGTAAGAGTTCCATGGGGACACCATAGGGATGTTGTACATGTAGTTATGTGTTGTGAGTATAGTGAGTGCAGAGATGGGGTATTGATTTGTGGCACTAGACTCTATACATGGGCGTGGTAAGGACACTTTGCTCTCCATTACTCTGACTGTGGCACTTTTTGAAGAAGTGTAATGAACGTACATGTACATGTACATGCAGTCGGATACAAATTTACAAAAAATGGCTGCATGGGAGTGTTAATTAAGTATATACATGCATTATACATGTACTTACAACTGTGTACTTGCTTTAGGCAATTAAAATTGTGGTAGGGCTGTTAAAACTCAATTGTAATTGCAACTCATTGTCGTTATCTCTGTCCCTGAATGTTAGTGTTCCATAATTGATAGTGCTAGTGGGCATACGTAATGTAAGTGCATGTAGCACAGTATCAGTAAAGATACAATGTACATTAGAAGCAGCCATGTCATGTACAGATATGAAAGCAGCCACAGGCAATGTGGCTCCCCGCTCCCCAGGCTATCTGCCTCATCAATTACATGTACAACAATGCAGAGATTAAAGCATGTGACTGTAGTTGTTAGCATACATGTAATTTGGCTTCTATCGACAAGGATTATTAGCAACAATCTACAGTCAGACAATTATGAAATATAATATGCCACACCCATTTAGGCGCCCTTCATTTGCTGGGCCCCCCTCCCCTCGGAAAATACATGTGATTGCTTGTAGCACTTTGCATCTACCCAGAAAAAAAAAGCTTGCAGCCAAAGCAAAGTTGCTTGCTATGAATATTCCAAGTGAAATAGATACAGTAGTATCTTTTCCACAAAGTATGCCTTTGTTGTTATTAGTCTCCTAGCACACTAATAGTTCATCAATCTCTGCATAATTGCCAGTAAAAACCACACCACACATGTACATGTACCAGCCACACCACAGCCAGTACCAGCATACCTGTAACAGCCACACCATCAGCTACCAAACCAATACTGTCTGCCAATTTATAAGAGCCAGAACCATGTGCCTTCCAGCAAGATTAAATGCAGCATTCTTAGACCTTCCAAAGTGCTGTTCCACAACCTCTGAAAGCAGGATTCACTTCATGGGTGTGGCCTTTAGTGTGAGAAATTATGTGGTTTAATGGACTCTGCTGCTAAAAAGGCTGTGTGATTATGGCCATTATTACCTTTTTCTGCAACTATACATGTATGAAACAACTACTAACTCAACATGTTCAATACTTGAATTTAGGGTACGCTTACATGTATATGTACAGTGGAACCCCGGAATGTGGACTCCCTGACATACGGACACCTCGATAAACAGGACATTATCTCTAGGTCCCAAACAACTTACGTTGACAATGCACTAACTTACATGTACATCCCTGAATTGCAAACAACTTGATATTCCGTAATCCGAACAGAACGTAGTGAGCTTGTAAAATATCAGACCTTGTTCCAGTATTCACTGCTGAAGCCTAGAACTAAACCGAGAACTAGCTAGAGCTGGATGTGCACGGAGCTACTACGACGTGCGTTCATCACTTCTCTCTAACTTCTTAATCACGTGACACAATACACTATTACATAATATAAAATAATGAATTCCATTTCAAACATCCTCCCCCGTTGACCAGACATGGTCAACTGAGGGTCCAAAGCAGTTACGTTAGACCTGCAGCTCTTGAGCCCAGACCTTCAGCCTCTGATTGGTATTCTCAGCTGCATCACTATCAGGGTATCGGTTTGGCACAGGTACATGTACATCAAGGTTCTGATTTCTTGACTAACAGCTACCTGTCCAGGTACATGTATGTATGCATCCTCCGAGGGCACTGCTGGTGATTCTGCCCTGGCAAGTTTTAGAAGGGATAGAAGTTGTAGCGGCCTCTTCAACAAAGTGTGTTGTCAGTCTCGGGTAGCAACCCTTACAAGGGTGCTGCGAGGCAGACCGTCTGGTCCAGCATGAACTTCCTGGACTTGTCCTAGTTTCCAGAACCCTCAAGGAAGAGATTCATCATGGACTAAATATCCCCACATGACACACTAGGATTTTTAGAAGTCTTCTTGGCAGCTGAGTATCACTCTCTAAGCTCATTCAGGTGCTCTGTCCTCCACAGCTTCCAAATATGGTTCAGCACATTCGCAAGATGCTTCATCCTCCTGCTCAGCTTTTTACTTCAAAGTCCTCATCATCAGGATCACACACACATATCCTAGGTAATTGGGTAGATTCAACAATCTGCCAACAATTTGGTGAGAAGGGTGATAAAGGCTGAGAGTTGATCTCAACTACAGCTGTGAGTAGTTCATCCTATGCGAAGTTTGCTCCCCTACCATCTTGCGTAGACAGCGTTTGGTTGATCTGACCATGCGCTCGAAAACACCACCCCACCAGGGCACAGTGGTTTAAAAGTAGGGGTCATGATGACATTTTTGAATTAATGACGAATTTGTATTGGTATCTTTTTACATATTAGCAGTTCATAACCATTAATAGCGTGATATTGATATTAAATTTAATTAAAAATAATCAAACCCACAAATTAAAGATTTTATAATCATGAAAATCCATATCAGGTAGTCCTTTTGTTGATCAAATTTTCATCAAATTAAGTATACAGAACTGTTCGTGCATCATCATTATATTGCTATCAGGTTAGAAAGATACATGTAGATGCTAAAAGGTGATCCTTGATGAAATGAAAGGCAACTACTATGCATAACTTGCTTTCTTGGACAGGAATGAACATTGTGTTCTTCTCCACAGAATGAACAGTTCACAACTTGACGGTGACACCTTATAATAGGATCTGATTTAATCCATAGCCTTGTCAAAACATCTGATAGATTGGCACTCTGAGGTTTTTCTTGCCAAGCTCTCTCTGTACTTCCGTAGATTTTTATTATTGTGCTCTAGAGGCTCTTCAGAAAATACACCAAGGCCTGTTGAGTCATTGGAATCAGTTGAGTGAGCCAGGATTTGATGCATGGAAGGAGTAAACCTGTTGTACCACCAGCTCCCACTAGATCAGGTTTATCCACTGTCATTCCTGTCTTTGTCTGGATGTACTCTTGGTCTTTTCTCTTTGCCACATCTACACATTCCTTTTGTTTACTATTCTGTATCCATGCAGTCACACCAGCTTTTAGTTTATACGCTATCTTTAAACAATAATCGAGACCCCTCAGCAATACATGTAGTATGGGAAATGTTTGAATGGCAAGAGTTGATATTGGACTCTGGGTTAGCCCAACATGTTCACTGTAGTCTCCTCTGTTGCTTTGCACTTCCACATCAACTGCTAAATCATCATACAAAGCATGTAGAGCTTCAATATCTACATTTCCTATTTCAAAACCCTCCTTAATGTTATCCTCTTGAACAGCCTCTTCATCTGAGTATGCACACAAAATGCTGAATGAGTTCGATGGAACTCTAGCATGAAATAAAATTCTTTCCACATCAAACAACTTTACACCACTGGACTGCAACTGCTTCATCTGAGCATCTACAGGGGGTACAATCTTATGAAGTAGATCTTTGTCCTCTTTACCTAATACCAAGAGTATCGGTCTAGCTGCATCAGGACTGCTTGGAGATGGTTCATTTTATGTCATGCCCATTGGCACTTGTACTTGCACTTGGTAGACTTGGATCAGCATTCACTACAGGGACATCCTTATAAACCTCTAAAGCCACCCACATCCACATAATCATGTTATGTGTTTGCACATTTGCCTTTTGGTCATATACACTATGCCTTCCTGACCCATTCAGACCCTTTACTGTCATGGTGTACTTACCAGGTTTGCAAACCAAGCTGCTGTATCAACCTTTGGAAGTGCAGTTGTACAGTCTCTTTGACACTGATTGAAACACCAGGCAATGGATGTAAGGACTCTATTTTTGGCATTATGGTATCCTTATGCTGCATTAACCTATAGTGTGGTGGTAACTCAACCCTGCTCTTCAGCTCTTGCCTAAGACTACTGTACCCTGTATGTCCAAGCTTGTAAGTTGATAACATAAACCTTCTTCCAAACTTATCTCTCTGGTGATTGTTTCTTTGTGAAACAGCTTCAGACCTATTGCTGCAACAGCTCTGTCGTGGATGTAGTTTTCTCTATGAAGCAGAAATCCTAACAATTGAGTTGTTGTTATCTTCTGCTTCCTCATTCAGTAAAGAAAACAATGCATCTGTACTTTAGTGTGACGAGGGCTTAGCTCGTCAAGTGGAGAGATTTTATTAGTACTCTCTTCTTCTTGCACATCGTTTCCATCATCTGAACTTCCAGCAACAGTTGGTTCAATACTTGCACGATCGTGATCAGTACCGTCGGGTATAAAGAAGGTCTCTTGCTGAAAGTCCAAAAAGACCTTCTTTGTACTGTTGCTCTTCTGCCCATTGGACAATCTAGCCCATTTTTTCCTACATGTAAGACTACAAATCCAATATACCCGCCTATTAAGAACTCTAAGCTCGTATGTGCCAGTATCCAATCCTTCATGAAGCAGAAACCGACTTGCTGCCTCAGTGTTACTTCTGAACTTTGCTACGTACCTTTCAAAGGCTTCCACATTTGTGATTCGTCTATTGTTGACCATGGTAAATACCAGTTAATGTAAGTTGATATTTTAAAATCGTAAGTCGCTTGTTTTTAAAGTGTTTTAAAAACTCCAAAGTTTGATGTGGCAAAAAGCGGCATACCATATTAGATCTCATACCAGAAGCTTCGTGCTGTATTACTTAGTTATGGAAGGTCCTCCTATTTTGCCCGTGCGATCTCTTGTGCACTACACATGGTTACATTATGTATCACAATGTTTTTACGAGCAATCTAACACATTGCGACCCGTTACGAGAATTGCATGTTGAAAATATAATAGTACACATAAGAGGATGGTCAGAAATATCTATTATCTATATTATTTAGTGTCCATCAAGTAGAGTTATTTTTTTATATCAATAACACTACAATACATATTCACCAGTTTAATTACTTTGCACCAATTATTAAGCCCTGTTGTTTGTAAAGAATACAATTCTTGATAATGAATTGTGATAGTTTTGACATTTAACTAACAGTTTATGCAATAAAATCTAAAGTTCATACCTGGACCTCATGTCATGGTTGTAAACCACTGTGCAGGGTGCACATTCAACGTTGAAGATCCATTGTATCCCTCTAGTGGACAAGTACTCTTGAACCGAGTCATCCTTGAAGGCAACATCAAGGAACCTGTCATCAACCTTGAATGTCTTTCCATTATCTGACAGGAACTTGAGGGGCAGACCCTGTCTAGCTGCAAATCTCTTGAGACATTGTACAAATGCACCAGTGGATAGATCACTCACAATGTCTAAGTGTGAATTGCTCGAGTGTCTAGGCAGGTGAATAAACAGATCCATACCTTACAACAACGGTCAGAACTGTGGGCCAGCGAAATCTACACAGGTAAACATTGTTTGTGTAAGTGTAAACCGGTTCTTCCCTTACCCTGAACTCTGGTAAAGGTGCCTTCATACCTTTTGCAAACTGTGCATCTGAATAATATGGCTATTGTGAGACTTCGACCCTTCATGATCCTGTACTTTCTTCGCACTTCGGTGAGCATATCCTTTCCTCCATTGTGGATTACGTGTAAATGAGCCACTCTACCCACAAGAGTACTAATGTGATGCCCGTGCTAAGTTGAATAAGCAGGGGGAACGATAAGATTGCAGAATTGATCAGACGAAAAGTCAGAACAATATTGAACATGTTCAGTCATTTATATAAATTGATCGGACAAGGATAAGTATCATCTATATTATGTAATACAGTACAATATGATTCACAAATCATGTAAGTAACTATAAGCAACTAAGCATTGTTTTGCAAACTAAAATACAAACCGAAACAAAAAAATCAGAGTGTCTCCCAGCCATCTACATGTAGACTGAATATGTATGGTTCAATTGCCAGGTTTTTCATCTAATTCACATAATGGGCTCATTTTTGTGAATGCCATGTGTTCTTTGCAGAGCATATATACAATCTCAAACTTTCTTTTCATCTTAATCTCTAAAGCTGCATCCATTGTACAAAGTGCTCTTGCTATTGGCGCGTAGTCAGTGACATTACAGTACTGACTCTTTTTAAAGAGCTGCATTGCACGCTCATGCATATAGGAACTTGCGTGGTCTTTCACTGATGAGAGGCAAAGATTACATGATCCTGTAATAAAAGCTGCGTTGTAGTTCCTACAGCTTAATAGCCTTTCATTGAATCTAATGCACAAAGAGCATTTCAGCGTGGTTACGCTATCCCCATTGACTTATCGTACTGTAGCCAAAGACTCAAACTTAAAGCCTTATCGTTTTCTGCTTTCCACTTATCAACAGTCTTAACAGAAACAGAACGCTTAGCTATTTTACATGTCTCTTCAGCATCTTCACTTTGTTCTTCGAGCGCGAGACCGACACTTCTTTTTTGAGTGGACATCACTTACCGAGCGTGCAAATAATTGAACGGTCACGTGATTTAATTGATCGGTTTTTGTCCGATGACCGACCGTTATCGTTCCCCCTGATAAGGCAACTCAGTGTTTTCTAGCCCACCACCACAAGCCCTGTTCATCGAGGAATAGGTTCAACTGACTTGAAAGTGTTTTGAAATCCTTTTGGAGCACAAGTTGCTCTGCATGTGTGATCTCATGAGGAGTCAATATACTTGAGCTAGGAATTCACTGTGTTTTTCCGGGCCTTGAATCACTTCACTGCTTTCATGACATACGCTGTAACTCTGATGAGTGTGTGCCATTCATTGAATTCTTCACAGCGCATGATGTCTCCAATTGCAGGTTTTCCCTCAACAGTCAGCAAATTGTTGAGAAAGCTTACAATTGGATTTCAGTTCTTGCGCACAAGAGGACTTACTATGATAGAGATGTCGATTACAGATTTGCTTGGATCATGCGCACTAGATGTGGCGGCGTGATCGATACATAGCCTAATATATTTGGTAGTATTGTGGTGTCTATAAATAGGAAATACTGGCATTTTGTGCAATTTGAAAGTATCTAAATATACCAAAATTCTGGGGAAATTTTTTCGACATGCCTAATGTGGGATTAATTATACTGTAATTCTACACGTACAAACACTTTTAGGTTACACTTCCCATCTTTATATTGTCATTGTAATAATAAAAAGTTCCAACACCTGAAAAATGGACACCTCAATAATCGCTGGGAAACTTGAGGGGGTCCTGAAGGTGTCCACATTACAGAGGTTCCACTGTACATGTATTGGGCAGTTAATGCTGTGAAAAAGTTCCCTCAATTTGTCCGTGTTGGACCAATAATTCTCCGTGCAGTTCCAAACTCAATATTTAAAGTTGCTTTTAGAACAGGGGCATGTGCTTTCCATCCTACCTTGGTTGGAACTATTAGTCTTTCGCACCGCTTTGCAGTTGTTACCAAGATACTTTGTAACAAAAATGGCAAGGTGCTTGACAGCCTTATCCTACTGTAGTTCCCAGTTAGTAGGTTGGCCCTGCCAGGAAGTGTTAATTGCCGTATTCATCCATTGCTTTAACCATCGACGAACACTGTCACTTGGCTTAAAATTCATGCAGTCAACAACATAGTCCAGTGTGGCCTGAGTTTTGAGGATGCGGCTCCTCTTTATGGGATCATGAAATGAAACACAATATTTTGAGTTTAGTTTAAAATTTGAAGCTAACAACATGGAAAATTAATACACAAAATTACTATAGAATCTCACAAGTAAAGTAAACAAAACAAAGGTGAGGAACTACATGTATCACCCTCTTGGAGTGCTTAAGAGGAGAGCCTGGGCATTCACTCACACAAGAGTTACATTTATATTCAGGTGGCCATATACCACTTCGGACTTGAAGGTGTTGGTCCTTGTGGCAAGGTGAGATGCAAGTCTTGAAAAAACTTGAACAGCTTCTTTTCCCCTGTGATAACTCCAGCTGTACTCCTAACCAATCCCATCCCATCAACGAAGGACCTTTACCACAGACAACCAGGATGTCCAACTGTTGGGTAGAGCCCTTTTGCTTAGCTTCCACTGTGATATGTCCCTTCACATCGATCTTTTCACCCGTATACGTTATTAAGTAAACGCCTGAGCATTTCAACTTGGGGCACCTGGATGTAGTCCACAGTTGCACTTCCTGTGTCTATTTCCATCTTCAAATTTGCAAGGTTTACCCTCTGCGTTAATGGAGCCCTTGACCTACATTGTATCTCCCTTTACTGTGAACAGCGTATAGGTATCTTTGGGTCGCCGTTGAGCGGTGTCCTTCCCGACGGAGCAGGCTTTTTGCTATGACATACACCAGGCAGATGACCTGGCTTACCGCAATTATAACATCAAGCCGACTTGAAACAGCAGTCCGAGACACTGTGCTTCCCCCCACAACAAAAACAAGCGTCGTGCACGTTATTCATACATGGTGTGTGTCCAAAGACTGAACGGTGCAAGCGGAGGCCATGGGCATTGTGGAATGCTGATTATCCATGGCATTCTTTCAGCCAGTTCAGCCGCTTCAGCTAGCTCTGAGGCTTTGGCAATGGTGAGGCCCCTGTCCGCCAAAAGTCTCGCTGTAGCCTGATATCCCTAATGTTGTACACCAAACGGTCTCTCACCAAGTGGTTGAGGGTAGCTTCTAATTGAAAGTATTTCGACAATCTCCTGACTTCCGCAATGAACTGGAAAACGGATTCGCCTTCTTTCTGATTACGACGACACTAGAAGTTATAGCGTTGAACTACATGTATTACACAGTGCAAGGGACAAAAATGGTTCGCAGCCTTGCCGCACCAGAAATGCCCACATGCAGCCACATAAATGGAGTAGTACTGAATGACAATTTTAGGCATAACTGCAGATCTTCTTCTGTTGTCATTGCAGCAGCCTTGAGATCAACCCGCCTCTTCACCTCTTGTGCCACACCATCCACAATAAAGCTTACAATGGTGTCTTTAGAAAGAGCATCTACCCCACGTAGTGGAGACAGGCCTGTCATTTATGGCCAAAATTAGGCAACCAGAGGATAGACGTTTCATTTTTTAGCAAGTTGCACCCGCCCCCTTCCCAAAGCGAACCCCATGCGGTTGAGTGTTTATATAACAACCCTTTGATGTGGTTGTTCCTTATTTGGTACCTTTCCCATACATGGAGGTATGTTTGCCGAAAAGTGAGTTTTCGGTACCAGGATTCATAAAACCTTTCCTATGGTTAGTATAGTTGTAAATTCTCTATCCATGACTGAGAATTTTGTGTACCAAAATGGTAGATTCAGTAGTACATGTACATGTACATCATAAATGTTGCTCCCACCACATGCCATCCATGGTACGTACCGCCCTTCCCAGATCACATGATAATTGGTGCAGTGTCAGCTGTGCACGCCAACATCATAATAGCACCTGATGCATACATGTACATGGACCAACATCGACCACAAGAACCACAATCCAGCACAACAAACACAATCCACCACTAAAAATCCACATATACACCTCCTGAACATCCCAATATCACATACAACAAAAACAGTACACAATACACAATCACACAACACACAAGGCTGGGCAGAGGGCTCAAACATACACCTATATTTTAAAGGAGATGCGCCCACATCTCCTTATGGAAAAACCCCAGTGGAAAAACATCTAATAGGAATAAATGGGGAAAAAACCTCTAACTAGCACTGCCCAGCCACATACAACATCGAACAAATTCTACAAACAGTCCAACATCTGCAGCCTTTTCTGTGCCCAGGGGTCATCTGTCATCGGTCACGGAATAGATCTGCTCTTGTAATAATACACACACAATGCTACCATTTGGCAAAAAAACAGAGAATAAACAAATAAAAATAAAAATTTTAGGTGCTTGTACGTTATGCCATGCACAAACGCTTAGGCTGAACAACAGACTCCAGCAACTGCTTTTACCAGTGCTGTCAGCTGCCACTTACAGCTGCCCCCGCCAATAGCCAAGCGCTACCCTGCCAATGTACCATCCCACTTTTTACCATGCGTACTAGCCATATTTAGGCGGAATCTTATTTCCCGTCTAATTCAATGCTTTCAAACGACAGGAAAATGTATGAATAATGTGGAAAAACACAATGTACAGTGCATATGTAAAGTTTATCACTACATGTACACCATGTACATGTACAGCATATACATGAAGTGAATGCTAAGGCACAGTGGTTTAAAACCAAGGGTGATGCAGACATTTTTGAATTCTGTACTTTTTAATTAGGATCAATATTGCTATTATAGTAGTGAGAATGTTTATTAAAATAATTATTAATTTATACTTAAATATTTATAAGATATATAGCAGATACATAATATAGCAAGCATGTAACACAAAAACAGTTCAAAGGGGCTCGATCCTACTAAGGATGGCCGATGCCACTGATTTTACAAGGCAGGTGTTAAGTCTGCCATACAGGTCATGAATGACGACAGACTTTGGCTTGGAGCAGGTGATTGCTAGCCGCGATGCCAACTGAGCAAAACTCTTCACAGCCTCTTGACCCCACACACCATAGGTCTCAACAACCAAAGGGATACAAGCCCATCCTAAATCCTCACACTTGCCATCATTGCGGTTATGCTTCCTTATCTCAGAGGCCTCAGCAGCTACTCCTGAAGATACTCCCGCTTCCGACAAATTAAGTGAATTAAGCGGTGAGGTAACTGAAAGGTCAAAAGCTGCAGGCTTGCCTTGTGACCAGTTGTGGACAAGAACATCCGCCGGTCTTGCATGATCTGGAGTTAGGTTATTTCCTACTTCAACTTTGACACTAAGGTGTGCCAAACGACAAGAATCAGCAAAAACATCCCTCAACAAGTTATGACGATGTACAACATCTCCCCCTCGTTTGCATGTGGTAGCATGGTGGCCTAGGGGATCTAGGATGGAATCTGGGCAAAGGGAACACTGTGAGCCACCTGAAGTGTCTAAGCCAAGCCACCATTTGAGAGCAACATGGTACTGGTTTGGCTCAAAGTGGAGGCCTAGACCTTCTGAGGGGACAACTGAAAGCCACGAGGAAGAATGAGGGGCAGAGATGGATAGAAGGCGTGCCCTTAAATATTAATAAATATAATCAAACCACTGAATTCAAGATATAAGATATGTTATTTTTCTCAAGATTTATGAACATTTTAGTCTTTATTCCCAAAGTACACTACAAGCCTTATATTTTAGCACACATTGATGCAAATGAATAAAATAGATCAGTTAACACTTCAATAAAATGGGTGTATAAGCTATCGCATGGTTTTTGTGTTGCATGAGTTTGTAATGAGCATGCAGGTAGCTCAACTTTTAGTTTAAGATCCTGCCTCAGACTTGTGTAGCTGGTAGGACCAAGTTTGTATTGTGACAGCATGTAGAGACCATCATCATCCAAGCTAATTTCCTTGTCAACAGATTTCTTTGTGGAATAACTGCATGCCAACAGCAGCTAGAGGCCTATCTTTAACATAGTTCTCTTTGTGTAAGAGGTATCCTAATAGCTGAGATGGAGTAATATTGTTTTCTTCTGCTTCTTCCTGAATTAAAGACATCAATGCCTGCATTCTCCTGTTTCTTTGACGTGCATGGACTAACTATATCTAAGGGAGATAGCAAACTTTCTTTCTCACCTTGTGGCACATCTTAGCTGTCTCTGCCACTGGACCCTTCACCTGACATGCTTGTGTCCACTAATGCACATGACTCTGCACTGGAACTATCTATTGCTTCATAAAACACTTAATTCTTATGAAAGGCCCTTATTTTACTCCGTTTGGATTTTCCTTTATTCGTATTGATCCATTTGGATCGCAGCGACAGAAAACGGAACGCCCACTTCTTTTCAATTTCCTTACCTTTTTTAAGCCCCTTCATCATCCAAATACTGTCTTGCTGCTTCAGTGTTGCTCTTAAACTTCGTAACATACCTGGTGTGAGCTTCTAAGTTCGTTATTTTGTGCTTTTCTGTCATGGCCATCGATCGAACACATACAATTAAGTTTACGCGCGCGAGCGTTATTAGCAATTATTGGCAAAAACACAAACGGTATCGATGTTGTAGAAGTCTTTATGGTGGTCCCATATACAAAGCGGGGCGTTATCGGCACATGTTTTGGGGGTGCCAACTCATAACATAATGCATCTATTTTGTCTGTCTTCTCTGTTGGACCCTCGTTTGTACTCGCCGAGGAAAGTTAGGCGGTACAATCTAACTTTTCCTCGTTTTGCTCGCCTTTCATCGCAAAAAAAAGATATATTCCAAAGACAAAAACTATAACAAAATTGGTATCTTTCGAAAGGCACGAGAAAACACTATCTAGCCACATATTCATTCTTCCTCCCATTTGTTCCATTAAATGTGTAGTCGAGTATAAAGACGTTGATGTTAGAGCTCAAATTTTTCATCTGTTTTTAGCTTCAACATTCTAAAAGAAACTGAATTTCCATATTTTCACATTTATTTTAGTAATATCTGATACTTTGGACTATTTTGAGTTAAATTATGTAAAAAAACATTAAGGTCATATCCTAGCCCGATGTCGGCATCTTAAACCACTGTGTAAGGGTAATAATAGTGTATGCACTTCCAGGTCTCACCCCAACCCGACCCCAACCCATTCCCAATGTTTGATTCCATGTAGTATATTTCTCACTATGGTGTGTGCCTTGGGTGGTGATTGGTGATAGAGCGGTGTGGACAGGTAGAGATTGTTTTGAGCAGCGCTGATCTATTCCTTCAGTTTAACCCTGAACTGGTGCTTATATCTTGCGGCTTTGATTCAGCAGAAGGAGACCCTTTGGTGAGTTTGAGAAAGTTCTGACTCTTGGGTGAGTTAGGTATACCCTTAGTACACGTATGGGAGAGGAATACATACCATAACATATTAGCAGAGTCACGTCACAGAGCTGGTATTTACTGGGAGTTATTTAATAAAACTGCCAAGTGTTCTCTGCCAGGATCGGGCTACCCATACAATCCAATTCATTCTTACTTAGTTATGAGTTTTCCAATTAACAAAACCTAGTCTTCATGTGCATACAATTGAATTTTTATGTACATTGTTTGACTTTTTTGTTAATCCTTCCCCCTTATTCTGTATATATGGAATTGTACAAGCTACATGTACATGTACATATGAACCTGGAAGTGCATACACTATTACCCTTAGCATTCACTTCATGTAAATGTACATGTAGTGATATGCTGTACATGTACATGTAGTGATAAACTTTATATATGCACTGTACAATGTGTACTTGCATCCTTTACATAATGTATGTGTATGTGCATCATGCATGCATTTCTAGAAAGCTATTATAGATGTGCATGTCATGTGATATTTAAGAGTAGGTTCTGTACCAGAGGGCATGAAATTGCACATGCATGTGTAATTTGAGTCCATATTGCACTTGCCAGTGTTTGTGTGTGCCATGTAAATTTATTACCATTGCAGTTTTATGGGCACACCAGCCTGTGGGAGATTTAATTTTAAATCTTTCACTCATACTAACCTTTAATTGTCAATTTTGTTTGAGCCTAAGGTATACATGTACAGTAGTACATGTACATGTACATGTAGTCAAAATTTACATCACACACCGTCTTAGTGTAAATGGAGCCGATATTGATTGTGTAGTAATGCTTTTCAATAATGATTCGAAAATCTATTTTTAAGTCTTCATAGCTACCTGTATAACCATATCAATGTATCTGAAAGTTAGTTATTTCAAATGGTTAATTTTAATAGCTGCTTTTGACTGGCCAAACAAAAACTAAAGTTGTTTTATACGCATCTGCTATTCAAGTAACATTTTAATTTTTGGCAGTTATCTGTGATAACTGACCCATACCAATACCTCCATGCATACAAGATACATGTAGATTTTTAGCTTTCATTACCTTGCATTTCGTTGTAGCCTTGTGTACAATAATCATTGTACGTCACCTTTCTAATAAGCACTTGTGTAGAGCAGCAGCGGAAATTTTGTTACGTTTCATGGAATATGGTCACTGTTGATATGCATATATATGCATGCAGTTCAGTACAAAATGTTGCATCACAGACATGAAACTGAAAGGACTACATGTACATGTAGGTTGTTGCTTGTAAAAATTAACTTTTTGAACACCCAGTACATCTCCAATTCTTAGACCTGCTTCTCTTTGTCTTGTTTTCTACACATTTTAAATGGAACCATTCTTTACAGAAAGTGATATCTGCTTCTGTCAAAATGTTCAGGCATCTTGCATGAACATAATAATATGATTGATTTGTCCCTGGAATATTGCAGGAGTGTCTTTGGGCAAGACCATAGATAATACTGACCTCTACAGTCCTTTTCATTGCGTACTACATGTATATAATAATGTGTTCTGAAATGAGCTAGAAGACTTGCCTTTTTTACCAGGCAGTTTCTTCGAAAGGAACTTATGGGTGCATAAGGCAAGCACCCTATTCTGTGAGCTTCACAATGTTATTGGGCACTGCTGAAGGCACCTCAGAACTCTTATATCTCTCAGCCCACACCTCAACATGATGGCAATCTCACAGTTTTCAGCTAAGTTGTGATCATCTAATTCATAATTTACAGTGCCGTCCACCCACAAGTTCACACTCGCACGCGAGTGTATTGCGTGTCGCGCTCGAATCACGCGCGAGTGCAATTAGCCCTCAATATGAGCGCTATTGCGAGCTTCACTCAAATATCTACTTACGGCATTGCTACAGATGATTACGTTAGTTTCAAGCTATTAATAATAAATGCTTTTGTTCCTGTTTTGAGTTAAGGCGCGCGAGTCATTATTGCACTCGATCGCGTCGCGCGCGAGTCGCGCGCGTGTCGAGCGCGCGCGAGTGTGAACTTGTGGGTGGACGGCACTGTAGTCACTTCCAACAAGTCTAAATGACAACTTTTAACGAGCTTGTGCAGCTAGCCCTCCTCATGTACAATGTTGCACTTTGAATTCTCAATGCTAACTTGCAAAAAGAAGCACTCTGTACCTGATTTTGTGGCCGAGCTTGCAGAAGCCAAGAAGAACTGTGCGTCAATCATTTTAGTTGCACCAATGTTCAAATTTAATATTGATAGCTAGAAGGAATAATGATAAAACACGTCATATTAAAACTTCAAAATGGTCTTCTTAGTTTGCCAAGTATCCTAGCATCGCTGTCCATAAATGCAATAAATGTGTTGATTGCAGCTGTTTAAGTGCATCATGTGGAAGAGTATTAAGTTCACTTCTTCTGTACACTATGGTACTTCTATTCAAACTGCTACATGAATACATATGTATGTATCTTCCAAATTGATAGTTTCTTTTGAAATGCCATCATGTTCCATGTCTAGTTTTAATTTGTGAATCTTTGTTCGTTATATAACTTTAATTGTTTTGAGTTTAACTATTTCTGTGAAAAGGTACAGTGCCGTCTACCCACAAGTTCACACTCGCGCTCGCTTCACACGCGAGTGACTCGCGCGCTACTCGATCGATAATTCGCGCGCCTTAACTCAAAGCAAAACAGCTGGAACAAAAACATTTACTATTTAATAGCTTGAAACTAACGTAAATCATCTGTAGCAATGCCGTAAATCGATATTTGAGTGACGCTCGCAACAGCGCTCCTATCGAGGGCTAATTGCACTCGCACGACACGCAATACACTCGCGTGCGAGTGTGAACTTGTGGGTGGACGGCACTGTATACTTCTTTGTTTAATCTTTCAGCAACAGAAGGCCCCAACGACATTTTGTCTTGTGGAAGCCTGCTCTTGCTGCATGTTTATACTACAAGATCTCATTTAGAATATTCTGAAGGTGTGTACAATAATTGCACTTCCTGCTGCATGTACATCTATGAATTTTATTGCTTGTGGAATCACAATTTGGTTAAACTTTTTGATTTCATCTACACCATTCTGTATTACATCTTTGCTGGTCTGTGAAGTATCACAGCCTTCCAAAGCTGGTACTTGAGGCTCTGTAAACTGCACAAGTACAATTGTAGGATTGCATCTCTTCCATAAGAGTAAGACTATTTTTCATCTGAATCATACATTTCACTGTTTACATACTGTCTTTGTTATAGATTGATTCATACATTCTTCATCCAGACCATTGGTTTGAGGGCCTGCTGAAGCAAACAATTTATTGTTTATTTAATTTAGCCGGCAGATTTCAACACATACCGTACTTTGGCAACGAACTTGCTCTTAGTGAGTGGTACCTTGTTGTTATCAACTAATAGGGCACCTTGCATGGGTGTCGCCTCGTCCCACCTTGATGTATACCAGGATGGCTGCTACAGGGCAGAGCTGGCAGCTGAACGTCCCATGTACACATCTGCATCACTCCCAAATTGGTCGCACTTCGATCTTCGCAGGTGGAATGTCACCATAGTCATGGCTGATCGATTGTTAATGGCAACATGCCCTCAACTTAGATGTAGGCTGGATTGTACAACTGTCTGCTTCGACCAACAGTTTGCCTAGACGAAAGAAGCTGAATAATACTTTGATTACTAGCAAAGTACTATAATCTGTAATGCATGAACAGACTTGATGCCATCATCGAATGTCCCTAGTATCCAATTGAGCCGTAGCTCGTTTGCTAGGTACTCTGTGACGTTTCGGGGTGCAGTGTAGCCTAAATATATCTGCAGTGCTCACGGATAGCGGCAGCAGCCTGCATTGTACAGCCTGCACACTTCTTGACTCAGCTGGATAAGGCTTGACCCGAGTGTCCCTTTCCTTGAATGCGTTGAACCTACACTTGTTCCCATTCCTCAAAGGATCTTGGCTAGGCTTTACAGTCATGATTTAATGTACCCAAATGGGAGCCGCAAAACTAAACCCAAATGGGAGCTGCTTGTACCGATAATATCCCATGTGTGTGGCTGTCACTTCCATTTGTAGGTAAGCATCTGACAAATGAAGTACTCACTGCCCCCCAGCTTGGCCTAAGGCTTGAAACCGGTTGTGCCGGAGCTCTGGTTAACCGGTTATTAACCGATTGCGAGAATCAAATAACCGCCTCAACTGGTTATATTTCGGCTAAATAATCGCTTCAACCGGTTGTTAGAAATTTTGAACAACTTCAACCGACCGGTTGGTATTTTATAGAGAAGTTACGCGCGCCTTACTGCTGGGCACGAGAAAACAATACTTAAGCGGACGAGAGCGAACAACGGAAGGATGTGATCCATTTCACGTGGTACAACTTTATTATACAAGATATAAAAAACATTCTCTCTGAGAAAGTTGGTGGTATATAGGATTTGAAGGCAATGGTGGTGTATAAAGGAAGAGAACAAGGGAGCAACGATGATACGAAATTTTTTTAACAGTCCTATATTTATCACTTTTTTAGTACGTACATTTTACGTTGCTAAATATAGGACTGTTAAAAAAATTTCGTATCATCGTTGCTCCCTTGTTCTCTTCCTTTTTACACCACCATTGCCTTCAAATCCTATATACCACCAACTTTCTCAGAGAGAATGTTTTTTATATCTTGTTCCCTTCATTTTTTTTACATTGGGTTGCCTTAATATAACCATGCAGGTACCAGTATGACATTGTGTACCTGCTCTCTAGTACAGGCAAGTGCATTCATCAGAACCTGTACTTGTATGTACATTTATGTAACTCAGAAATGTGATAGACACTTGCTTGGGTGAGGGGCCATTAGTGGTAGAGAGAAAAGGATCAGCCATTTATACCAGCTGTACAGAAGTACCCACCAAAATGCTATGCATACTGATGTCCAGCTGTAGCAACACTGAACATGTCACTGCCTAGGCCTAGCAACATCATGTTTTGTGGTTTGTTTCTCACTAAATGTATATGGAAGCAAACATCAAATTTATAAACTCCTGGGGTTACCTTCTTTGTGATTTTATTCAATTGCCATTGAGGATAGGTCCCCCATACATATATGTATTATCCACTCAAGGTGGAGGGTATCATGAGGCCCAATCTCACTCATTCCTATTTTAGGCAAGTGAATCTGCTTGGACAATCACCTGATAACACACCTACCATTGAGGTCTACTGGTATAGGCCCATGCTGATTGTAAGAGGTATCACAGGGAATAATTTACTTCTTTAAAATTGCATAGCAATTTTGCTCCGCAAAATCGAAATTGATTAGCAACTTGGTTCAGTTGCATCGCAATTCAGTTGTTCCCGCCGAGATATGTGATGATTCTTCATATGAACACCATGCAGAGCTATCCCACGGACACGCCCGCGTGCATTTGGATTGCTTTCAGGCGAACGAGTCAAATGACTACTTCCCCCCCTCCCCCGTCACCATCACATCAGTTTAAAGGTTTTAGATTTTGTCCACCCGTATTGGCACTACCACGTACGTTTGCGCGTAAACGTACATTTTAATTAGTAATGATTTGATAACTTGATAATTCTATTGATATAAAATTAGACACCTCCTTCCCGAAGCCGGCTGTGTACGCTGCGCGCTCATGTCATTCGTACGCGTACGCAATCGTTAATCGTCACATTAATTGTCGCGATCGCGATGTCACGTGAGTGTGGCTGATGCGACGTGGCGCCAGCTTTCTGATTGGAATTCTTTTGTACCATAAATTCACTCTCTTTGCGTAGCATTTACACTGAGCAACGTGCCTGCAAACACGGATAGATTGCATCGCAGTTTTCTGCGACAATGTTTTGAAGTTGTTTCGCATCTAATAAAAACTGCTTCGCAAAATGCGATGCGAATCTGGTTAAATTATTCCCTGTATCATAGAAATAGGGTTCTGAGGCAGCACTATGATGCCTTACCCCAGCTAAAATATCATTTACTGATAATTTTATTGCATTAATAGCATGAACATCTTTTAACAATCCCCCTGCTTTTGTTCTTCAAATGTTCAGTGCCTTAGCATCTGCACTAACTTTGCTAACAGCAGCATGTGCAGATCTAGTGGTAACCTTTTGTGCTAACCATGGATGGGTCTGGCAAATGGCATCATTTAACTCATCTAGCAATGTCCTATTGCTTAGAATAGCCTTCTCAAGGCGACCTTTATACTCCATTAGAACACTATCATTGGGTTCATACAGGGAATAGCTAAAATGATTTAAGGAGATGGAAGCATGCAGTCAATACTGAAATTTACTTACTTTGACACTGGTAATACATGTAGAAGTCACATGTCGACCCCATGTCATGCATTATGGGTGACATTAAAAGTGGCTTGAACTGTATTGCAAAGAATAATAAACATAACTGTAACAGAAATAGTGCATCTTATATCAATAATATGAATACTGTGTAGCAACACCCATTATGCAGCATGACAAAACTGATCCAGCTGTACATGTCATCACCTAGCAACACAATGTGTAAAGCACTTTTCCAGCTGCTCTAGACTAAAAGAAGCGCGCCAAACCATAATATTCCATGCACAACTCACCTTTTGGCGGTAGTTGTATTTCCGTTGTAGCGTGCTGTCTCCGCCTCACGCTTTAATACGCTTACGCTGCGCCCTTTTCGCTGAACGCGCAGCAGAAGAGTTTCTCCAATATATACTCCTTTGTGAAGCCCAACTGGTTTATCGATTCGCCTGAATCTTTAGCCTCTTAAAAGCTCGAATCTTGTCAGAATTTGGCGCCGCCTCTTATAAGCTCAAATTTGCTCTGTACATGTCACGAGCAGACGCCCGCTTTTATTCAGCATCAGCTTCGTACCGAACTCGGGAGGACTCTAACTCATAGTCTCGATTTAGGACGTATTCGACTTGTCCCTTTTTTTCTACTCTTTCGTTCCCGTGAAGACATTTGACAACGCCAGTAATGGTACCATAAATGTCTAATTATACGTATGGGTATTGTCATGGGAACGCTTGTGTACTACTCGGAGGTATTTATTGCTTCATACCAAACATGTATATCTGACATCAAGGGGCAGTCGGTAGGATTTTTCTAGATTTTTTGGTGTAACTGGCGCTCTTTAAAACCTTTCCTATCTCGAGTTATACTCACCCATAAAGACGACGACGACTATGGACAAATTACGGTCTGGGAACGAGAACTACGACCTTTTTTGTTCTCTTAAAGTAAACGGTTTGGTGACTTGAACAAAACATGAAAATGATCGTCTTTCCATTATGGCTCGATAGCAATAAAGAGCTACACTATCCGTTTCTCAGTTCGTGAGTTATACGCGGATCGCGTTTTTTAATGATATTCATGATACGGCACAAATCCTATATGAGAGTTACTGCCGTAACTCTCGATTGTTATAGCAACAACTCCTCTATTCATGCACCGTAATGGTGAGTCCACGCGCACTGCATGTCGTACGCGGCGAGACCAGGGACGTGCTTTGGAGTACGCCGTGGACCATATCATCTTACTTGCCATGTGGCAAAGCCCGAGGTAGTGCTTGTTTAGCTTTTGGCCATCGATAATAAAAAATTGCATAAAATAATTACAACTACGTAATATCGTAAACACGTATCATACTAACACGATCACACAAGGGTTCAGCTAACTGGCCAGCTGGATCTTGCCAGGATAGCCTTAGCGTTCTCCCTCACCAGGGTCAGGCTTAGTCTCCCATACATGTCCTGCCTCACCCCGGCTTCACTGGAGGCTGAGCCCACTGCCAACCTCCTACTGATCCGGTTGACAATTTATTGACAATTAATTTTTAAACCGAAAATTACCGGTTGTTTTAAAATAAACAACCTTAACCGACCGGTTATTTTTTAAACAATCACCTTAACCAACCGGTTTTTTTAATTTTAATAACCTGTTACAACCGGTTTTTTCTAAACTAACAGGTTTCAAGCCTTAGCTTGGCCGCAATACCTTAAAACCTTGGGAGAGGATGTGGATCGACAAACACATACTGCTTAATGGTAGCCTTGAAATCCACACAGATACGCATGTTTCCATTCTGTTTTGGAATACACACTATGGGTGAAGCCCACTGAATGGGATTAGGATGTGGAATACACGGGCTCCAACATATCTCCAGCCACAAGTCAGTTTAACTCTGCTTCCACTGCACTCCATAATGGAAAAGGTACATGTATAGGTCTAGCTGAAAAAACCTTGGTGATAGCCCCTTCCTTTATGTGTACTACTGCCTTGTGTCCTGCAATGGTACTGCGAGTCTCCCTAAACACCCATGCAAACACTGACAACAATGGTTCCACTTCTTCCTCCCTTTTACTGCCTAATTTCGTATTGACTGTGTTTCCACTTTTCTTGACTGTACAAATGTGAGCCCCAGGTGGCATCTTGACGTCAAATGCCACACATCAATCAAACCCAAACAATGGTTTGTCATATTCCTTGATAACAATCACCAACACCTTTCATACCCTTTCAAATGCTTTTACTGACACCCTTGTTTCACCAAGTGTTTGCACTGTGACATTAGTGTATGCCAGTAGTGGTACAGTAGGGCACAAGTGTGGTGTCCCTATTTTTCTCCAGACGTTTCATTTATCACCAATATAGCTGCACCAGTGTCATACAGCATCTTTGTCTTATGACCCTCCATGATGACCGTCATCTTGCTGTGAGGCCTTTAATTGCTCGTACCTGGACAACATCCTCTGCCACATCTTCTTAGTGCCCTGTATTGACTGCCTGGATCCTCCTGTTTTTGTCTCCCTTGTTCACGATGACTGAATTCACAGACTTAACACATACTTTTCCCATATGATTCATCCCCCGACAAGCATGACACGTTATTCCTTTTGCCGCACAACTCATACCCTTTTGATGTCTCTGTTTTCCGCACTGAAAACAGTCCACTCCCTCTGACAATTTCCATAGTGAACTTTTCTTGTGTTTCTGTGTGTTACCTGATGACCAAAGCTTATCTCTCACCCGCTGCACCCATTTCTCGAATTCGCTGCTGCTGAGTAGTGGCTTGTTCCACGATAAGAGCTGAAGCTTATACTTGCTGTATTGTGATGGTATGCAGACGAAATATCTCCTGTTGCCACGCGTCATTGTTGATGCCCAACACTAATTGATCACGTAACCGTTCATTTAGAGAATTACCATAACTGCAGTTTCCAGCTATCGCCCACAACGCACTAAGGAACTGCGTAACCGTCTCACCGTCCTTTCTCTTACGAAGGGTAAACTTGACTCTCTGCCAGGATACATGTATCTTTCCGGAAATGTTTGCCAATTGTCTCCTTAAGCTCAACGTACGTTTTGGTTGCGACATCTTCAGGTCGATAGTGGTCGACTACCCCCATAAATGCATCAGGTCCAATTTTAGAAGTAACAAGTTACGCCGAGCATTTGCTGTAGCGTTCCCCTCGAGCAGGCCATGCAGTGCCAACTCGGTTTCGAATCATTGAATGTAATACTCCCACTCTTCCCCCATCTTATCAAACCATTCAAACCTGAACCTCTGGACTGCCGCTTATATCGCCACTGTGTCCATACCCTCATCGCCAAATATGTAGGGAAACTCGAACTCAATCAAACTATTTTATCACGTGCATGCCTAAAAACATGAACTCCAATAAATGCACTCCTATCCTACATAATGTCTCACTACTCCTTTTACATGCAAGTCCCTACACAACCCTTCCATCTGGGGATGATAAGGCCTGGTACGGATAAGACGAATGTGCAGCAGCCTGTAGAGTTCAGATAGCAGTTGACTGGTTAAAGTGAGAACCCTGATGGTCATACTTACTTGTGGAATATCCACATGAGTAAACATTTTACCAGTTCCTCTGTGACTGCTTCCACGTCCACCACCCACTTAGGCATTTCCTCTTCACGTAGTCACAGACTACTAGTACATGTACGTACTGATTGCCTGATCTACTCCTGGGCAACTGGCCCACAATGTCCATTGCAATTCTCTGGAATGGCTCCTCCATAATTGGTAGCTTTATGAGGGGTGCGTGCTGAGGTTTGACCTGGAACGTAGTTTCACATCTCTTAAGTGTGGCCAGTAGAATCACTACAGCACCCTATCAATAGTCTTATTTTTGCCTAAATGTGCTGCCAATGGGATGCAGCACTTTGAGCAAGCTCCATAACAACACTTCGATACTGACTAGATAGCACTAGCTGATCCCTCAATGAGGTTCAGAATCTCCTCCCAACAGCATTACCGCCACACAGTACATAAGCGCATCTTTTATTACAACACTAACCCCGCTTGCACTCTTCTTTTTGTCCACAGCCATCCATACGACACTAAGTGTAGGATCTGTTTCTTGGTAAATCTAACCACATCTGATTCTCCCTCCCGGATCTGCCCTTAGGAAACCAGATTGCTATGGACCATAGTCCTGGAACATACGGCATCCAGCATAATACCCTCTACTATGTGACCATTAACTGTCCCAGAGCCATTTCTCCAACCTGCATGTGCACAAACTAAAACATCATTAGGGCAATGCCTCGATATACGTCCCTTCTTGGCACAATTGAAGCATGTGATCCCCTCCTCATCCAGTGTCTCCTTTTCAGCCCAAAGTATATTTTACCCTCTCGCTTAGTACCGTCAAAGTAGCCCTCTCCTTCTCTCCCTGTCTCACTGACCTCTTGGCCATGATTTCATACCCATACTTTCTCAGCTCCGGGTCTCATTCCATAGTTGTCAGCCATATCAGCAGTCTCTGTGGACATTTTGGGCTTCCTTTCTGACACCCAAATTTTCAGGTCCCTTGGTAATATTAGCATTTAATAGCTGCTCACGGACCATCAGATCCTGAACCTACACAACAGTTGGCTAGTGGACAGTCTGGACATGGTGTGGGGGTCAGCTTGCGCCAGCTCTTCGAAAAGTTGATCTTCTTGATCATGAGCCATCTAGATTTCGTAGTAACGAATGCTATTGTGCATGGAATAGTAGTACTCTCCTGCTTATATAGTGAATAGAATTTTCACTAAATTCAGCTGATGTGATTATATGAATGCATTAAACAGGCTAACCTTTAGACATGGAACTTAATCACAAAGAGTTAGTGGCACCATGCTATGGAAAGCTATTAGTAGAATTGTGATGTAAGATGTGCTGGTGTGACGTGTGTGTGCATGTTTTTTCATTGTCTATTAGCAGTACTTGGCTTGTTATGAGGCAGGACAGGTACATATGAAGGCAATGATTGTAGTTTGTAGGCAGATAGTGAAAGATTCTTGTATTAAATAGGCAAACGTGAATACTTGGTACTTAATCAGTAAGGTGATGTAATGATGCATGTAAATGCATTAGATTGTTTAACCTTTACACTTGGAACATCATCAGTAGGAATCACTTGTAGCTGTGTGGCCTACCGTCCACACCTAAAACATGCATGCCTTCTGGTTACTGTGACTTTGACTGTTTCGGTTTGTGTAGACATTAGTCCTGTTCTTCTAATTTTGTTTTAATGATACATAAGTTCTTCTCTTGACCTACATGTACCTCCAGCTCGCAGTTTCCCTTTAGCACTGACTGAATATCATCAATAGCTTCTCACATTCAAACGGAACACAATTAACCTTGGTACTGTTTTATTTATGTAGCTTAGACTGCCATTTCCTGAACTGCTTCGTCAAGTGTTTTGGAGCACTCCTACACACCCGAATAGCAAGCTCTGTCTGCTTCTAGCATCACAAAAATCTTTGACATTGCTAATCCTTGGGTTATGTAATCACGATGGGCATGAGAAGCAAGCTTCTTCATGTTTCCCATGACTATGTCCCAATCAATCCCTTTCTTCCTTTGATAACCAAGTAGTTTCTCTTGATAAACAAGTTGCTTTGCCATTGGCTCAAACATGCTGGTAAAGCTCCTCCACCACAGAATCAAAAAAAATCTCTGCTTTCATCATCAAAGCTGGTAAGCTTGCAGTCAAGCCACATCTGTTTCTCAGTGCTCTCCCACTGATAGAGCTTTGTGAGGCTCACAAAATTCCTTTACATAACATGGTCGGTTGAGCCACTGGGCCACTTTTTCTTACCTCTGCACAAGAGACATCACTTTCCTCTGAATCCAACATTGTGCCGACTACGCCAATTGTAGCAGTCTCTCGATACTTCACAACTAAGGACACAAGACACACCAAAACACACACCAAGATAAACGATATATTCACATGCACAACACATAACATCACATATACATTGTATACATTGTATCCCTAAATATAGGTTACTACAAAATTTCATGTGGGCAAGGGAACATAAACTAAAAGGCCACTAACACTGGCCGAACCGTAACAGTTGTTTGGTTGTAGGATGCAAAGATTGATAAATACAAACAATGACTATACTATACCTCTACGACACTACTTGTTTTTACTGATTCTGTGCATGCAGTGTAATATGGTTGAAGCGGAATTTTTGTTTCAGTTGGTAAATGTAATAGTTGAAGTGCTAGGTAGTCAAATCAGGGAAAGTAGATTATGGATGACATGGATGAAACCTGTATGAACCATGTGGATGCATATGCAGGCTCACAACAAACTATTTCTGCTTGTGAGCTGTGTTTGCTCATCCATTTACATGTACATGTAGATGTGTATCAACTCCTGTCTCCCTTGGGCATACAAACCTCTATTTCCAACCCTGCAAAACTAATGCAGAGGCTCATTTTGGAGCTAAAAACATAACCAAACATAATGCGCATGAATCGTATGCTAAAAGTATGAATTATGCCTGGATTAGTGACTCTTACTATTTTAGGGAGGCTTCAAAGTTACTCCTGCTGGATATGCTCACATGACACATGCCCTCGGTGCTCTTGCTGATGGAAAAGTTGTTATTGCCCTAGAGGTAAAGTGTATCAACATGACAATGCGTGTTTGAGCAACATACTCCTTGTATCATTTCTTTACTCCTTCCACCTCTCTCACCTATATCTCCTGCCCATCCCTCATCTCCCTTCACTCTTCTCAATCCCTCCCTCCGCTCACCCACTCTCTCCTCCTGCTCATCCCTCCTCTCCCTTCCCTGTTCCCTCCTCTCAACCCTCCCTCCTCTCAACCCTCCCTCCTCTCAACCCTCCCTCCTCTCAACCCTCCCTCCTCTCAACCCTCCCTCCTCTCAACCCTCCCTCCTCTCAACCCTCCTTCCTCTGCTCCATTCTCCCTCCCTCCTTATTCTTCTTCCCCTCCCCTCTTCCTCCCTTCTTATACTTTCTCCCCTCACCTCTCCCTCCCTCCTTATTCTTCCTCCCCTCCCTTCTCCGCCTTTTTATTTCTCCCTCCCTTTCTTTCCTCCCCTACCCCTCTCCCACCCATAATTCTCTCACCTTCATTCTACCTGTTTCTCAATGCTCACCTCCCATTCCCTCAAGGGTGGTTATAACCTCAACTCTGTTTCAGCCTCCACGTGTGCCTGTGTAGCAGCTCTCCTTGGTGACCCTCTACCCAGAGTGTCCTACCTTGCTCCCAACATTGAGTAAGTTGTGCATCTGTTTATCCAAAATGTTCCACTATGATACCCGCAAGTGTATCGTAGCAATGGTCAGGCTCACGTGCAATGGCCACTGTGTATGTACAAAATCACCACACTACCACAGGACCACTTCCATCTCATGCTTGTTTTGATCCACAACCTGCTCCATTATCACTCCTATCCCCTCCCTTTAGGGGCATACAATGCATAGAAGATGTCCTTCGATGTCTGTCAAGACACTGGTGCTCCCTGCGGCTCAATGGTGGGTGTGGCTTAGGTGTAGTTTTGTAGCCTTGCTTCCTCTCTCACCACAGCTGCCTTGCACAACACATCCAGTCCAAAGGCAACAGCAGGAAATGATGCATACAGTGATACCCATGTACGAATGGGCAAGACAAAACACAGTATTGTACAGCGTTGCATGCAAGTACTGATCACATTTCCCATGCATAGAAAACTAAAAAGTGTTACCAGATGTGTACATGATGTTTTGCACTGTGTTGTCACAGAGCAAATATATTTAAGGTAACAGGGAGGTATACCCAAAAATGCTAGAACTGTCCCCAATGTACATGTACACATATGAGTATACATGTATCTACGCATGTAACTGTGACTGCTTGTACTGTAGATCTGTGGGCACCTACCACCAGCTGCAATACAACTGCTGCCTCCAACATTCCTGCCAGAGGTTCCAGTCCAAACCCTGAAAACCATTCCTGTTGCTGTATGTTTGTACTGTATGTACATGTACATACACATTGAGAACTTTATGTGTACATTTCTCACCATTGCAGGACTCTGTTTTTGCAATGCCTCTGGTTCCATGGTGCCAGCATGTGAAGGATGTGCGACCCCTCCCACCTCCTACAGAACTGGATGTATTTCAGAAGTGTGTCAAGTGCTCCACAGACCGAGATGTGTGGCTATGCCTTACCTGTCATCATGTGAGCA
Organism: Spongilla lacustris; assembly: GCA_949361645.1. Classification (NCBI taxonomy): domain Eukaryota; kingdom Metazoa; phylum Porifera; class Demospongiae; order Spongillida; family Spongillidae; genus Spongilla; species Spongilla lacustris. Next base: position 3,130,033 of record OX442430.1, read on the forward strand.
ATAGTGCTTCATACTTTAACAATTTGTAAGATCAGTGTGCACCTTAATCACACACATGCAATACAGCACATTTACATGTACATGTAACAATAATTGCATACATGTAAATGAACATTATTATCAGTTGTTTTTAAAATATTTTTTTACATATAAATACACCACCATGACTGATGTTTGAAATGGATGCGACTTGTGACATATTAAGATACATATGGTCTGATTACATGTAAATACATGTACTGTTATGTACCTGAGACTTTGACATGCAAGTGTACATGACTGTTGTAACTACATGTACATTGTGTATGTCTGGAACTGTAATGCACTAAATTTATCCCCAGGCCTACTGCGGGCATATTCAAAGTAGGCATATTTTAGACCATCAGAAGGATGCAGGCCATGGAGTGGCTCTATGCCTTAGTGACCCAATGGTCAGATGCTACACCTGTGATACATATGTTGTTGATGATGAGGTAAAGTGTCATTGGTTGAGGTAGTGTGGTCAATTGCTTTTTATAATTGCTTTTGTTTACTTTTGTCTGGTTTTGCAATCTTGTATACCATTTATGTTGTATTTATTATTGCAGTGTGTGTGTGTATATAGATGATAGCCACTTTAGACTTGTTCTGAAGACTTTTCATTGTTTGGGATAGTGTCCAGCAAAATTTTGCAAAAAACACTAAGTTTTTAATCCTGCAGTAAGTCATGTGATGATCCATCACCAGATACGACTAGAGGACTCAACTGATTAACATCTCCCTTGTAAAGAGCTTACTACAACCATAACCAGTTAGCCTGGAAATCACAACAGGATGTACAACTCTTTATAACTTCTCGGGGGAACGCGTTTTAGAAACTCTTCAACCTGTACAAGTTAGAAGAGTGATATGCCTACAGGTTTAATGACATAAGCATGTTAAATAGTGCTCTAGAAAAAGTGAAACACATGCGAAAACATATCATGCCTGAATTTGGAATAAGTCATGGCATGTCGTGCCAAGATTTTTTCGTAGGGCAGGCCATGCCCAACTAGGTATGTGATTATTTGCTCAATGTAGGCGTAGCGATTTCGGCCTATTTAGGTAGCTGTGGTGGTGTGCTGAGGGTATCTGGTGTGATATTGGTAGCTGTGGTTTTGTGGGAAGTGTCTGGTGTGATGTGGGTAGCTGTGGTTGTGTGTGCAGAGTGCATCTGGTGCAATTTGGATAGCTGTGGAGTGGTGGTGTGATGGCGGTAGCTGTGGTTGTATGCTGATGTACATGTATCTGGTAGCTGTTGTGTGGGAGGTGTCTTGTGTGATTTAGGTAGCGTGCATGTGTTGAGTGCATCTGGTGTGATGTGGCGGGTAGCTGTGGTTGTGTAGGAGGGTGTCTGGTGTGATGTGTAATGTTGTCTGGTGTGATGTGTAATGTTGTCTCGTGTGATGTGTAATGTTGTCTGGTGTGATGTGTACATGTAGGTAGCTGTGGGTGAGTGCTGAGTGTTATTCAGGTATTTGGCAGGCAAATTGTCAAAACCTATTCGGAAAAATCGATTTTGTTTTTTCAACTATTCGATTTTCAGATCCAGAAAAATCGATTAGTGTTTTAAAAGTATTTTTAAAAAATCGATTTTTATTATTCAGGGGAGGTTACACACCCTATAGGAGGAATAGATAAGTGTATAACACTGATGATTATGAGATTAAATTTTCCTTTGATCTGATCCCTTACAGATTCTAGGTTTTTTGTTAGTTGAAGCTTTCAAGAAAAGATTCATTTGACATTGTACATGTGCATGTGTTTAAACAACTCGATTATTCTATTTTAGTGTTCTGTGACACGTACATTCATGTGTTTCCACATATTATACCGGTATCAGGTATCAGGGGCGGATTCAGAGGGGGTGGGGCTCCAAGGCTTCCCCCTTTCCAGGCGACTCATTACATATTCATGAGTGTACGTTGCGTACAGGGTATACGAACCGGGGCAATGTTCGGTCCGAGGGGACCGTATCCCCTTAGGGAATATGGCTCCACCCCCTCCCCCAGGCCCAACTCCCTAGGGAACACGGTCGGTCTAAAATATTGTACATCCAGGGAATACAGTCTGGGGGAGGAAGCGGACTCAATTCCCTGGCAAAATGGAGGTTTGATTTTGAAAACCACTAGTAAGTATAACACCATTTCTGTAGGTATACGTATCACTAATCTTGCAACGACAAAGAAATTAATGTACACTCGAAAAAATATATAAATAAATGAAAACCACATGACAGAAGTTCTTTCACGGCATCAGCTTTTTCATGTAATTCTGGTTTTTCTTTTGGAGCAGCTTGATGATTAGCGTGAATCTCACAAATTTCTCGGGATTGTATTTCTTTGAGCCGCTGAGCAGATGGTATAGGTCAGGAATCGTTGAAACCGACGGAGATGCATGAGTTACACGCTGAGTTGATCGACATCGTAAAATTACGTAATAACTGATTAACGTTCATAATCTGGCCTGCCAGGTCGACCTGTCAGGCCGGGCTGGCAGGCCGGACCCCTACGCAAAAATATATTGTTCATACAATATATTGTATTGTAGTAGTTAACAATACCAATATATTGTATTGTAGTAGTTAACAATACCAATATATTGTATTGTAGTAGTTAACAATACCAATATATTGTATTGTAGTAGTTAGCAATAACAATATATTGTATTGTATTGGTTGACAAAAAGGTGTTTAATCTCATATATGTACGTGTCAAACCACATCAATCTTGTACTGTGCAGTAGGGCTGTGGTAAATAAATTTCAAAATGTTTCAAACGACGCGCACCACAACACCGCCCACTTTTCCGTTTTGAATAATTAATTAGATGCAGTTGAAGGGTTAACATCCGCGTGCTTTGTCTCGAGATCTGAGATCGCCAACTGACTCCGCGCCAACATGTCGAGTTCAAGTCAGCCTTGTTCTAGTCATCAAGGTCCTACATGTACAATCTCGCACGACAACAAGAAGGTCTGCCAACTCTATTTTGGGAAGAGTCCCGTTCATTCTGAAACCAATGCATGGAAATGTACTTGCGGAACTGTTCGCAAGCAAAACGTTAAGCTTGGCTATACAAATCTGATATCTCACATCAAGCAGAAACATCCCAATTATCTAGAAATGTTTCACTTATTTCAAGAAGCAGATTGTGCGGGGGACGACGGCAAATCTGAATCCGAAACAGCCAGCGTCATCACCTCACCAGGCACCTCACTATCTGGACAGACCACTTTGGAATACATGCTAGATAGTTATATTCAAATGGCTGGAATGGATTGTCATGGGAGAGCTAGAATTGATCTTTTGTGAAAAAGATCTCACACGAAGCAATACAAAACTGCAACCGATCTCTGTCAAAACTCTAAAGAAATATATGTTCAAGCTGGTGGAGGCGGTGGAAAAAAAGGTGTCTGTCAAGGTCTCTACTGCTCCCTCTTACGCTCTTGTGTTTGATGGCTGGTCGGAGAATTCAACACACTTTATTGGCCTTTTTGTCGTCCACCCTGGCAAGGAGTATGCTGCTGATCCTGAAATTCATCTGTTGGCCTTTGCACCTCTACTTGATGAAACAAATTTTACAGCTGAGAATCATGTGAATTTCATCAAATCGACACTTGAGTGGTATTCCTTATCACTTGAATTTTTTTTCTGTTTGATAGGAGACAACTGCTCCACCAACAAGGCTACAGCGGATCTTCTTGGTGTGCCACTTTTAGGTTGCCGCAGTCACCGTTTTAATTTGGCAGTTGAGGCATACATAAGCGAATTCCTTGCTGCTGAATTGGAGCTGATTGGGAAGTTGATGTCGAAGTTATCCACACTTAAACAGTCCAGTAGATTGCGCTTGATGACACCCCTGCGTCCAGTTAAGCGAAATGTCACCCGGTGGACTGGTGTGCCAGATATGTTTCAGCGCTTTGAAAGACTTCTTCCAAATATCGATGAAGCAGACAGTGAAATAATGGACCTTGTTCCCACACCTGCACAGAAACGTAACATTCGTGCTCGAAAGCAAACACTAGAAGATTTCAAGTCTGTGACAATAGCACTACAGCATCATGACATGACCATGAAAGAATCCAATGTTTTGTTCAGGTCCATCATTGATTCCTATCCAGAGTTTGCCTTCAACCACTATCTTGGCCATGATGCTGATATAATCCATAGCAAAGATCTGGAAATGGCCATTATTAAGATTCAAGCCAACAAGGAAAGCACTCTCTCAATTCACGAGAAACGAGCCGTCGAGCAGTTGCTGCTACCCGCTGCATCTCATGCCGAATCGGGAGAAACTGCGGTGGACGAAGATGCTCAGTTGTCTTTTGCTGATAGAGCTCTGAAGCGACAGCGGGTCGATGAGAAAAAAGAATGCAGCAAGTACATCAACACTCGTTTTTTGCTTCCTACATCATGTGAAGTGGAAAGACTTTTCTCAATGGCAAGAAGAGTGTTCTGCCCTCTGCGCCGTAGTCTCCAACCCAGAACCTTGGAGGCACTACTCTTTCTTAACCAGAACAGATCGTTGTGGAATTTGGCTCTCACTGCATTGGTAGTTAATGAAAAGGACTCAGAAAAAGAGAATGAAGAGGAAGAAGAAGAATATGAAGTGGACTGGTGAAGTCATGTTAGTCATCGCGCCATTAAGACTCATGCATTATGCTTTTAATATGTGACATTGTGTGAGACTGTGAGACGCTATATATAGTGAATTGTCATACTATTAAAATTATTGTATTAATTCAATTTGATTGTGTAAAGCATGCATTTTTAGAGCAGGTACTGCACAATGTATAAGATGCTAGTGAAATGCATAGTATGATGGGACCTGCATGGTGGTTTAAAACATTGCAATATTGTATTGCAATATATTGTATTGTTATAATGGAATATTGCAATATATTGTATTGTTATAATGGAATATTGCAATATATTGTATTGTTGTAATGGAATATTGCAATATATTGTATTGTTGTAATGGAATATTGCAATATATTTATTGCTGAATATCAGTACAACCAATACATATTATTGTGCCTAGCGCTGGCCGGCCCGGCCCGGCCTACGGCAACCCTGGAATGCACCAATGCTACACAGTGTTTACTGTTGCACCTTACTTTAATAATTGAATACTGAACAAGAAGTGAATTTAATTGGTTTGCATACACATGTACAAATAAAGTAGTCATATACTGCATGCACGTAGTGATACATCGAGGGGGCGTGGTCTGGCCTAATGATCAGGCCGGCTGGCCTTCGGCAACCCTGGTCCACATACAAAACCCACTCGCGCGATGCACTTGCTGCAAACCACCAAAGGTTAAAAGCAAAGAACTGCCACACCTGGCCTGAGAATACCGCGGCAACCCTGGGCGTGATAAGCACCTCAATGGCTTCAGCTCCCCATGCACTATATAGGTTTCCATCACTAACGGATGCACAGCCTAACTGTGTGCACTTAGCATCATTTTGCAAGTGCTTCCTTTTCTCTGCATTGCTTCATGAATGAATTATACATGTACATGAATATTGTGAGATAGCAGCAACAATTACAAATTCATTTTAGCTGCAAGCGAGGGGGGGGGGGGGGGGGGGGGGGCAAAAAACAAAGTGGAAGACACCATCCCCCAACTTTGAAGAGCTCATTGAGAGCATCACGAATATGCTATTCTTTTTATCAGGGGGGTCTAGGAAAAAAAGTTATGAGGTATGAAAGTTAGAGGGGGGGGAGGGGGGGTCTTGGCCAAAAAAAATTTTAAAAATTTTTTTTATCACTTTTCTTAATTTTTTTTTTTGCACTTTAGCTCGCACTACAGCAACATAACGATGGAATCATATTGTTTGTAGGTTCATGGGTGTCCAATTCGTGCAAAGATAGGGCTTAACTGCCTATCTAGTGCGATTGTAATGAAGCTATTTCGTCGTGGAAAGCATATTACCACGTGACTGAGACCCGATTCGTGGGCGTTGCCTTCGTATAAGCGATGACATCAATTCACTACCCACACTAGACAAAAAGTAGTAATTTCAGATAATTTCAGATTGCATTATATTTGGCATTTCATGTAGTTTTCCAGTAGCTGTGAAAATGTGACTTTGAAAACGCATTGAAATCCATAGGAAATTAGACTTAGCGTGCACAGGTTTCATTTGGATTGAAAACACGAGATTTTATGTGATTTTGTCAGTGCGTGAAATTAGAGATAATAGTTAATTTCATTCAATACATGAAACATTGCGTTTCTATATGCTAAAATGTGTAGGAAACTAACACTACAGGGACAGGAATTTCAGGAATAAACTATATATATACAAGCGGGAGATGAGGCGTGTCTACATATACATGTATAATATGACAATATATATTTTCTACATGAAAAATACACATAACCAACATATATCATGTTACAATAATGCTGTTGCTTTTAAACTGGTATAAATTAGTTATAACATCGTTATATCACATCTTCATTCTACAATAGGCACTACAACAAGAGCAGGTTGACCAAAATGTTTCTGTATACAATAGGCACATCTACTTATCAAGCAGTTCAAAGGTACAAAATAGTGCCTTCCGTTGTTTTCAAATGTATCGCAATTCCATATTTCTGCTGGTTTCCCAATACGATTGAACAATGGGTGCTGGCAGTACCATGATACAACTGCAAATATACATGAGGTACATGTAGAACTCTTATCCAAAGTGAAAGACACCTTTGCAAAGTAATGAATTTTCACAGGCCGTAATTGGACATCATAAAATAAAGGTGTAGGAGGGCTACCAAACAAATTATTTTTCCATTCAGCAATAGCCACATATTGACTGCTTCTTTTATTCATAAATGAGTTGAATCTTTTTTCATTATACTGAATGTGAGAATATTTATAAAAAGTAGAACACACTTCAATTGCTGTTGCTGAAGATGGGGAGGAAGTTGGCTCTACCATAGCTATTATTTGCTGCAACTCCTGCTGTTCATCACTCATTAGAAGACAACGCCAACATGTAGATGGTAGTTGCTTCATGTCAGTTGAGATTGCAGAGTCATTGAAATTAAATAAAGCCAAATTTCCTTCACATGTTAATGCATGACCATCTCTTATAAATCTTTTCATCAACTGCAATTCAATGTTTTTATTGTTATTAGGTTGAGATCCCAAAATTCCATTATATCTTTCATATGAGAATAACCAGTAAGAGTGTACAGGGCCATAGTCCAGTAGCATCTCTTTATAATGACAATGCATGTGCATATTTGGAGTTATCGATTCCTTTCCATATTGTTGCTCGACAAGTTGGCAGTAAATATGAATCTGCTCTTTCAATATCTTCAATGCTCAATTCTTTTTGACACAAAATCCTACAGGCCAGAACAAACACACGCCAACAAGTCATATCAGTTTCTGGAAGAATGGTGAATAAAGCAGGTATGGAATATAGAGTAACCCAGTTCTTTAATTGGTCTGCTGTTAATGCTGTAAATGAACTCTCCACTTTACAGGAAATTTTGCTCACTTCAGAAGGCACACATATCACATCAATATTGTTTTGCAATTCAATCAACTGTTTTTGATTAATAATATTTTTTGCCAGCCATACATTTTTCATAATATGCTTTGCAGTGCCCAGATAAAAATTGTGCATAGCATCAATAATACACATTCGTACTGGGTCAAAATAAGGCAACTCAAGTAGAACAGAATAGCGACACCCATATAAACTTTCCAATTGTTGCTGCTGAGTCTTGTTAGGTGCTGCTTTCACTAATTCAACATGTTGCCGATGCTGTGTATTAGAGCGACTTTCCCAGCTATCTCTATCAAAACCTGAGTAATCTTTACTCCCAACACCACCAAGAAATTTTTTCATACATTTAGAACAACCACAAGTAGCTGAGTGGCCAAGGAATCCACATAACTTCTTACTAGCTGGAAGGTCACAAGCAGCACATAATAATACACACTTCACTGTCTGTGGTTCAATCTTGGAATGAACTTTCATGGACACTCCTGTCCATAATAAGTTTAGTTCCTTAACCAGTGGTTGGAGAAATGAGTTGATATTCAACTTTGGCTCTTTAGGTCCAGGAATTAGACCAATAAGCATCACATTGTACCGTTTGTATCGCACATTCCTTGGTAAGTTCAAAATAGTTAAGTAAATAGCACCTACCGACCATGGAGTGTGGGTGTAGGGTTGAAACCAATCTACATTAATACTCAATGCTAGATGATATGGATTTGATAAAAATGGTTGAAAGAAATCTTTCCAAACTTGCCCATTGTATACATCACTCAATAAACTAGATTCTGAAGTAAATGATCTCCATTGTTCACATTGTGCTGCAAATCCTGGAGTATTATATCTATTCTTGAGTTGTTCTATAAGACTTTGGTAACAATAAACTTTGTAAGGATATAACAGTTTTTTCCCAGTAGATATCTCCACAGTTTTTAATAACAAAGTATTGCAATGCTGAGATCTAACAAACTGCTTGAACATGCAGTACTTACTCACTCCTTCTGTTAAAATGCAGTCCTCAAATGAATATACACAATTACATTTTATACACACTACAAGTTTGTCAAATTTCTCTTTGTATTGCATGATTTTTTTAATGCCATATATAGATTCTGGGAAATAAGGAAGTTCAATGTTGAACAAATTCTTAAGGGTGCCAAAAAACACAGTGAGACATTTTAAAAGATAGGTAACTGCTGCATCAGATATATAGTATATCGCTTGAAAGCGACAAAGTGATTGAACCAGTGCTTCCATCAATAAATTAGAGTCACTTTTTGGTTTCTCCTGATATTCTGCTATATTGGTAGTATCAAATGCACTCTCCATGTCATCATCAACTTGATGAAATGATTCAACTTCATCATCATTATTATTCCATATTTCCTGCCCATCTAAATGAATATTTACATTCACAACAGCATATTAACTACCTTTTTACATACCTAACGACAGAATTGCATCATGCTCATTTTCAGCATCATCATCGTGTTCACAGTTTTCATCAATACTTTGACATGTAGGTGTTTCTTCACTCACTTCATTCAAATCTGTTTCTTCACAATCCTCATTTTTTTCCTCATGGAAAGAGTTGTGAGCATCATCAACATATGAGTCCTCACAGTAGTAGTATTCAGATTCTATATTCAAGAGAATAATTTAACCAAGGAATATTAATAACACAAATTAATACCTACACCTAAATTATATTTAAAACTACCATATAACGTTTTTTTACTCTGCTCCAGTTTCATATACTTACATATTGTATATACAGCAGCAAATAATTACAACAAAGGGTGCATGTATAATTGAATTTGAGGCAGTTAAAAGTGCACGACTGAAACGAGAGGTACTAACCTTGTTGAACAAAAGCTGAATACTCTTCGTCCGTATCAAACAAGCTAATGTCAAAAGATTGGTCATCGGCAGAAGTACATTGTCTTTTTATCCATTGTTCCGTGTTTGCATCATAGTACAATCGCCTGTGAACACTGTATGTCCTGTGTGATACCATGCAATGGCAATGAGGACATAAACAGTAACCTGTTGGACAAGAATTCGCGATCGAAGCCATTTGTTTATCGGAAGCAATTGCATGATAGTTAACCCATTCGCTACCAATTAACACTTGCCATGTGATAATAATGGCTGCCGAATTCGAGGACAACGTGTTTATGTTTGCAAGTGGTGATGATGGCTTACCCGATGATGAGCCTTGTTTCTCGAATGGAAATACGGACCAACATGTGGGCCAAGTTGCGGAGCAAGAGCGAATTAATGGTACTGTTGCCGCTGATCATGAGGAACCCACAGCGACCGAGAAAATCTTGCAGCTGCTTATGGAGAAAGTAGAGAAAAACGAGAAAACTATCAAAGAATTATCGGAACGGTAAATGCAAATGATGCACTAAAGCTCGTTGTATAAACGCGGTCAATTTTATATAGTATTCTCACGCCGTCATCTTCATCAAATGCAAGCTCTAGTGATAGTGGCACTAAGAAATGAAGCTCGACACCGTTACTAGTGAAGGTATATGTATGTACATACATGTATTTTGTATGTTATGTGCACGGTTACTTAGCATGAATTGCGAAAGATATATTGTACTCTGTTGCAAGACAAAGAGAACTTCTCTGGATGGTCATTCTCATTGGGGTAAATCATTATCACATATTCAAGGGCTTGCTTATTTACAACATGCATCTGTATTATCTTTAGATCTACCTTCACCTCCCCTGAAAATGTGGCTGTTGTGGATAAATTGGTTAAAGAAATAAAGTGCAACAATCCATCATTTGAGATTTCTGATATCAAAGGTATATAAATTTATAATTAAATGTGCATGTATGTGTAAATTTGTCACTTTAATGTCATCCATGATAGCAGCTGCGTATAGGTTTTACAGGACTAAAAGCCAGCAGGAGTCACTTAAACGACGAGGGAAGTCAGAACAAAGGAAGATTTTGTGTCGAAGATATGAAAGAATTGTGCGGGTAGGTCTAGATTTGGCTGACCATATGCATGCATGATTGTGGTAAAATCTATTATTAGAAATGCCAACAGCGAGAAGTTGCATTGATGAAAAATCCAAAAGTAACAAAAGAAAAAAGAGATAAGTGGGTGCAAGTGATGCAAAATGTTTTGATGTCATCAGAAGAGAGTTGTGATGATGGTGATACCATTATAGTTCACCCTTTGCCTTGGCGATCGGAATGTGTAACACAAATGTTTCACGGAATTGATAAATACCTCCTTGAAAAGAAATCTCCACAGGCCAAGCGACAGCAGGTGCACAGAATAGAGGGCGTGCTATCAACAAGGACAGCACCTAGGGTGTGTAACCTCCCCTGAATAATGAAAATCGATTTTTCCGAATACTTTTAAAACACTAATCGATTTTTCAGGTTTTTCCGGATCTGAAAATCGATTTTTCCGAATACTTGAAAAAAGAAAATCGATTTTTCCGAATAGGTTTTGACAATTTGCCAGACGAATACCTAGGTTATTCAGGTTTTCTGCTCACTGAGCCACCTAAATGTACACATCACATCAGATACCCTTGTACAGCTAAACCATAACACGAGATGCCCTCAGCACACAAACATGCTTACCCCCATCACACCAGTGCCCTCATGTGGCACACAACCATAGCTAACCCCACCACACAACCACAGCTACCTCCATCACACCAGACACCCTCCTACAACTACTCACATTACACCAGATCAGTACAGCATGCATCCACAGCTACCCACATCACACTAGATGCACTCAGCACACAACCACAGCTACCTACATAGGCTTAAATTGCTTGGTCTAACCACATACCTAGATGGGCGTGTCCGGACCTAAGTTAGCGTGGCCACGCTGAGGTCCACCTACAGATCTACACATCGCACTTGATGCCAATAGAATAGAACCACAGATGAAGTTTACGCACCACCAGCCATGCAAACTCCATTTCACCATCGCGAGTTTTGAAAATACTAGTAACTAAGTAGGCCTATATAATTGCGATCGCGGCAATACTGCCAATAGGTCTATCACTATCAGCTCAGAGAGATTGATGCTAGAAAGAAACCAGCTACTGTACTTCAAAATGCACTAAGCGAACTAACTTTGATTTGTAGCTGGAGCTGTCCGTCGTCATGACTCGTGAAGAGGGAGATCTGTAGTCTCGTACCCAGACCCTCAACCGCAGCTGCGGATGGATTACATCACCGCTACGCGGAAAGAGGGTCTGGAAAAATTGCTTACTTTTTTGTGACCATTGGGCGGTCCTTAATTAAATTCACTCATACCCCTGTCACGCGCTGCGGGTTGCAGTGCGGTGATGTCACCGCTTTCTTGACCTGAGGTTCTGCGAACGAAATGCGTGTAATGTGCGCCAATGAAGCGCTAATAAATAACAGAAGAATATTGCACAGCAGTTCAGCAGGAGACTTGGTTCCGTATCTGCCTATAGCTAGTTCTGTGCGTACTACATTGTAAAAGACTGAATGTGTTTGTTGGCTTTGTATGGGCTGCTTTAGTTTATATGGAAAGGTAAACTGTGCAGCAGTTGGATGATGTAGAAAAAGAAATTAAATTACGTGTTCAAAGTGGAGAAGGAATGGAGCTGGTTTCTATGTTCTCAGGACTAACTTCCAACTGCCACAACAACCACTCCCACACTGCAAATAATTTGGTTGCTATGTCAAACCAATGAATGCTAAACCAGTGGTTTACATTTTAGATGGTTTAACCACCAGCCCAAAATGCCAAACCAATGTTTTGGTTTCATTGTCAAACTTAACATTTTGGTTTGAAAACGACTTGATTTGTGCTTCCAACCAATCCCTTTTAGGCTAGGGAATAGAAACTTTAAAAATAATAATGTATATGTTTGTACCCTATGGAGCATCTACATGGTAACAAATCCAATCCTCCCCTTTGAAAGATCCTGCCCTATGGAGAGTCTTTGAAGGGTCAGTTTACATGGTAACAATGCCTCTTCCTCTTTGTAAGAAACCTTCCTCCCCTTCGTAAGAAACCCTCTTCTCCTTTGAAGGGTTCCTGCTTCATAGAGTACATGGTGACTAACCCTCTACCCAGTCTATACATGTATATTTGTAACAGATGTGTTTACAGTTACCAAGGTATTTCTTTAATTGAGACATAGATGTATGAGGAAGACCTAATTGGTATAATATTTCAAAGGACATGGCCCTGCCTTTGAAATATTATACCAGTTAGCTTTTCCTCATTATGGTGGCTACGTTTTGTGACAGATGCCTCATGCTGCTGCACAGATATTCTTTGTAGCCACTGATTATTGTTGTTCACAGAACTGACAATAATAAGTGTAGCAGGGAAATGTTTTTTGATCAGTCCACTTTTTTTCCCATGTCATTTTTATATCTGGTTGTATCTTTCACTGTAAAAATAATTTACCACAATGGTATTCACACCTATAGATAACTGATTGGCACATCAAATAGAATTTCTTACTCTATACTTCAAACAAAGAACTGAATTTTTTTTCATATATGAATTAAAAGTTCAAAACATGCTTGACTAGCAGGGGAAATAAGTGCCAAAATTAGTTATGTTCAAGGCAAGCAATATGGTTCAATGCTTAAGTAGCTTGCCAGTGGGTAAAGAGGTACGAGGATCAAATCCTGCTCATCACCTTTTTTGTAACGTATTTCCACATGTTTAATGGACTGAGGCGTAAACCAAAAGTTTTGGTTAAAACGTCAAACCATTAAATTGGTTTATAGTTAAAACCAAAATCATTTGGTTTTAAGCATAAACTAAGTTTGGTTTACACTGTGGTGTGCACACGTCAAACCAAACTTTGGTTTCACTTAGGAGCCAACTTATTTGCAGTGCACATCAGACACAGCCTCACAACCACTCCATCATCAGACACAGCCTCACTCCCAACAGCCTCAACCACTCCATCATCAGACACATGCAGCCTCACTCCCAGCAGCCTCAACCACTCCATCATCAGACACATGCAGCCTCACTCCCGGCAGCCACAGGGCAGGCTCACTTAGAGGAACCTCAATCTCTTGCTCAGCAACCACTCACTAGCTTACTGCTGTTGCTCCCTTCTTAGTGAGCGCATTAACCTGGTCCTTCATCAATGCCCTTACTCACTTAGGGGACTAACAACTTACTCCACAACGACTTTCCCGACCCAGTCGGAAGACTAACGAACACATCCTGACCCATCACGAAACTTTCTATAACCAAGCGTTGCTCTGGAGTATCGCTATCGAAGCCAAGTGCCTGAGCAGCTAAACATACGTCCATGTTGAGCGCGTGACTTTCATGTATGAATTCTATCAAAAATGCAAATCACCGCATGCCTGCAATTTGATTGTCCCGTTGAAAATCCAACGGCGGGACCGCCCACTGGTCACAAAAGAGTAAGCAATTTCTCCAGACCCTCTTTCCGCGTAGCGGTGATGTAATCCATCCGCAGCTGCGGTTTAGGGTCTGGGTACGAGACTAGGAGATCTGTTGGCTAGTTCGAATTACTGCCCGTACGTGTAAACTGCATCTGATCTCGTCCCCACGTATATATAAATAATAATTATAGTAACAACAGTGACGTTAATTAACCAATTAGAAGTAATTACATGCAATATCGTAAACGCGTATCCGGATATCGTCATAAAAATGTATTCGAATAATGGGCGAATTGTCGATGCGGACGACGAATACCTAAGTACCTCCGAATGGAGATTCACAAACCGGTTATTTCGAATAGAACAAATCCAATAATCGATTTTTCCGAGTAATGCTAAATTACTATTCGAACGGATAGGTTTTTGCGAATATCCGAATAACCCGAATAACCTGATAACCGGTTACACACCCTAACAGCACCAGACAACTCAAATGGTCATATACCAGGATGGGCACTGAAATGACCAAATAGTAAAGAGCTGTGAACAGTGTAATATATAGCGTTGCTGAATGTATCCATGAGATGTGCATTCATATGTACATATAGCAGCTGCACCCCGCACACACATATATATGCAATGTATTTTGTGCTGTATGCATTGCTAGAACTGATACCCTTTTGTACATGTACAACAGTGCATTATGTACATGTGTGCATTTATGTACATGTATTTTGATTTGCTTCAATTCATTAAATTTTTATTACCCACAGTTATACATGTATAATTATAGTTCAATAAAATAACTTAAAAACATGAGAACAGAATTAAACATCAAATATAGTACAGCTGTAAATGTGGATTTCGGACTCAGTAAACCACAGCTTTCGAGCAGTAGGAAACACGGTGTGGAATGCATGATGAAATTAACGGTCCATTAATTAGGCCTATCCTCCTCTAGCCTGCAAAATGGAAATGTGATTTAGTGTGCAGAACAAAATGCTGTCATAACATGAAATTTCGTGCACAAAATCTACAACACTAAATTCAACTTTTTTGTCCAGTGCCAGTACTGTATGTAGTGCAACAATCGAAGCGTCGCAAAGCAATGCAAAGATAAGGACTATACTAACGCTAGTAAGCCACGGATAAACCCGGTACTAAGTAACATGCATGAGCTCACGCCACTATAAGATCACGACTAGCCCCACCTGCTATTGTTTTAACGAGTACTTTACCGAGTCATGAACGATAATGCGTGCCGTTCTTCAAAATCTTGTTGGAGTACCGCAAACCTTAATTGATGGGCAGGGATGTAATATTCGAAAGGCCTACAGCCAGTGGCGGATCTAGGAATGGGGCTATAGGGGGGGCGGTTGTTTGGAGGGGCGGCCGGGGGCGTGGCCCACCACTCACCAGCAAGGGGGTATGGGGGAGTGCTGTAAGCTCCCCCATCGGGGTCTGGGGCTCCGCCCCAGAAGCTTTCACATTTTTCGCTTCAAAGCCGCTAAAAATCAGCGTATTCACAGCGCAGTGAAAGAATTTACATACGCGCGAAAGACAACGAAGTTTATTGCGACAACGCGCCTCGTAACGGTCGTCAACAAGCGTCTAAGAATATTGGATATGCCCGCGTGAGCAAACCGTACTTCTCCTCTATATTGTCGTTGTGATGTATGTAAATCGCTTTAGAGGTATGGTGATGTAGCAATTGAAGCAGCAGCAGCTGTGAAAATGTACGGAACGGTGCACCTAATTAAACCTTTAGTGACAATCGGTAGACCATGTACCGGCTTGTACATTTAAAGACTGAAACTTTGTTATTGTTAATTATGATCGTGATTCAGTTAAGTTAGTATACACCTATCAGTGGCGTAGGAAGGGAATATAGAGTGCAGCGGCCAACAAAGGTGGTTCCCCCGCCTCCCCGGGGAGGGTACGGGAGGGGGGCACCCCTCCCGGCCAGCTAGGGGCACGGGGGAGCGCTGTAAGCTCCCCCATCGGGGTCTGGGGCGGAGCCCTAGAAGCCAATGTTTTTTGTGTAGAAAACCCCCCAAAACAACGCTAAAACTGTAACCAGGTTAATTTGTTTTGAGACCTTGCCTCTGCGCATGTAATATAAAATACAAAACGGCTATAGTGCAGCCAAGGCCACTTTTGGTAACCGTTGTACACTGGGTAGCCTAGCTTGAGCTAGCTCTCGCGATCGATTTGAAGACCACTTGCATGTCATTAACTATAGCAGCAATTGCTCAGCAATAATTGAATTGATGCATGCGCGCTTGTGAACCTATTATTATAATATACTTTTTGTTGTTGTGAAAAAGTGCAGCGGCCATGGCCGCTGCTGCCGCCCCAGCTCCTACGCCACTGCCTATGCACATGCAGGCAAGATTTCGAAGGAACGAATAAAACGTTCGCGGTTATTAAATAAAATTTCCGGTATTAGATTAAATTTCGTAATCACTGAAACTTTTAAGAAATTGCCGCCCCCCCCCCCCCCCACACACACACACACAAAAGGTGTGCTTTCTAGATGCGCGTGCGTTACGTACGGTAGGAAGTGCGCGCGCACGCTGTGTGGGGGGAGGGGGGGCGGCAATTTCATGACAGGGGCGGCATTTAATATGAATGGGCGGCCGCCCCCCCCCAAGGCTATGCTAGATCCGCCACTGCCTACAGCCCGTACATTACATCATGGCACGAGAGACTGAGTATCGCGATATTCTAAGGTACAAGTGAAACAGCGTCTCCAGCTTCATGCAACGAAGTGACAACGTCTACAACAGCAATCTGCAACGAAGCCTGCTTGCAATTTGTAGTATTATCTTCATTGTAGGTGTGGTCAATTGTCAATTACGTAATGATTTTAAGGGGCGTGCCCGAAAAATGGGCGTGTTCGAAGGCGGAGGGGGGGGGGGTTGACCTGGTCCTTGATTTAAGAATTTTTGGGATGGTGTCTATAACTTTTTTTTTTGCCTCCCCCTCGGCTGCAAGCATATAGATTACCATGGGCGCCCCCAGCTTTTCTGGAAGGGGGGGCCAGGATAGGGCAAGGGGGGCGCCATTTGGCAGCCGTGAATACGTTGTCCGCTTTCGGCCAATTTAACGAGCGGGGGGGGGGGGGGGGGTGCTGTCTGCTTTCGGCCGATTTAACGAGCGGGGGGGGGGGGGGGGGGGGGGGGTGCTGTCTGCTTTCGGCCGATTTAACGAGCGGGGGGGGGGTGCTGTCCGCTTTCGGCCGATTTAACGAGCGGGGGGGGGGGGGGGGGGGAGGTGCTGTCCGCTTTCGGCCAATTTAACGAGCGGGGGGGGGGGGGGTTGCTGTCCACTTTCGGCCGATTCAACGAGCGGGGGGGGGCGGGTGATGTCCACTTTCGGCCGATTCAACCATAGATTGTATTATACTATCTATGATTCAACGAGCGCCGCCCTCTCGGCCGATCCAGTCATTCAATCAGTGGCCGGAGGGTGCTGAACCTTTATTGCAATAGGGAGGGGGGGGGGGGGGCCGTGCCCCCCTCCCTGGGGACGCCCTTGATTACGAATGCAGGAAGCTCATTTTAACAGAACAGCTAGATTACAGCTTGAACATGCTTTCATGGCGTATCCATATTATCGCTTAATTGCACTGATGGCGCTCGCGAGGATCGTATTCGGATGTGCGCGGAGAATTTTTTTCCCAATAAATACGCTACGCCGCCCCATCCAAACATTCAGGATTAGCAAATTATGATGCTAATGGAATTGGCTTTTCTTGCTGTTCTGACGGCACTTCCAGCGGCCCTGGCTCGTCCACGTGTCCATAATTCTGAGATGGTAAGTCATCACGAGTCCTTGCAGGCCCGTAGGCTGGTCGGGAGACGGGGGGGTTCGGGAAAGCAATAAGGTGGAACTGATTAAGAGCGGGGGTGGGAGCAGGAGGGGGCGTAGCCCTCTCTCGCCCAGCTAGGGGGTATGGGGGAGCGCTGTAAGCTCCCCCATTGGGGTCTGGGGCGGAGCCCCAGCCGCTTTGCAACTTTTGCAATTTTTCATCCACAAAACATAGCATAATTGCATAGAAACATGATGCAGGCCCGTAGCCAGGGGGGTGCAAACGGGTGCAATTGCACACCCCCCCCCCCCCCGCTGGATATAAGGTCCGCTTGGTCGGATATGAATTTTGTTACAAGCACGTTTACGATATTGTTTTATAATCTATACACTTGTATACAACATGTATACACTTATATAGTGTATAGATTGCTTGCATGCACAACAATTTGTTGTCATAACAACTTCACCGTTGCTAACTGCTACATGTAATACATCACTTCAGTGTAGCAACGTTACAGCTTTTCACTGACAGCGAACCGCCTAGCCCAAACATCGTTCAGCAGCTGCCAACCATAGCAAGGCAAATACACAACCTATTTGCAAGAAGTGAAGCTCAGAAGATACCAAATTTGATTTTATTATCGTCTTCATGTCTATTTCCCAGTACCTGTCCCACCTTTCTGGTACTACAGTCAAACTTCAGAATAGTGCCCTTGATATTGTAGACGCTTACGAAATGATTGAGAGTCTCTACAAGCTTGAGTGTCCAAAATTACTTACAATCATTCATGTAGAATGGTCGAGAAAGTTGGAATCTTGCAGTGTCAATGCCTTGCATTGCTGCAAGGCAGCAGCATCAAAGCAATATTTCTTCTGATTCTGCATGTACATGTACCATCTGTAATGCATTCAAAGGAAATCAATTCTGTCTTATATGTTAGATCTCTTTAAAAAAATATCTGTCTAGAATTGTTGACACTATATGAAAAGTTGGATTTACAAAGTATTTACTATCAATCAAATGTGGTGTAAATGTATTGATATGTGACATTTCCGCTATACAGTAAATGAGAGCGTCATATTTATACTATGGTATTGATGTCACATATACCATATTTACTAACACTTTTACACCACCACATTTTAGTACTAGTAAATACATTGTAAATTCAATTTTTGATCTAGTGTGAAGTTTACCATTGACCTTCCATCCCCTGAGCGTCTGGAGCTAGAAGTAATGTGATGGAAGTCAAAATACAGTGATGTCCCATATATTCACCACCATTATCAGCATAAAAAGATGCAACTTGCTTGCACTGTTCCAGTTACATTGTGAGAACGCCAGTGCTCTTGGATGTCTCAATGATTACATGAGATCATGCATCAACGGGGAAAGAACGTCTGGCCAATCTTGCATTGCTGCACATTCATTACGAACAGCAAGATCTATGTTAAAAGTGTTATTGACATGTTTGCATCGCTTCACCCAAGAGATGAAGAATGCATCTAATTCACCGCGTATATAGTTTTTAAATGGCATTGCATGCAGGGTTGGTGGGTATCTGATTGTAATGAAATTTGAAAGGGACAATTACATATGAGTCCTCACCAGTGAGTAAAAACAACCTCCCAAATGCTTATTGCATGCAGTATAATCCGCAAGATGCATAATCCAACTATAGTTCACCTATATAAACAACCCGTAACTTTTCATCTGTGCACTAGAACTCAAGGGTACCCCATTCGTTCGTCGTTCGCCATTGCGAACAAACGGGGTACCCTTGAGTCCACTGAACCATACTTTGCACCCCCCCAACACAGAACCTGGCTACGGGCCTGAGTCATGGATATAGCCCAGTTTGTGTTCCCGTTCAATAATGAAGTACATATAGGTCTGGCTTGCGAGTTGCGAGTCTATAAAGGCTGGCATACACAATTCCGGGCGATTTGTCGTATGCAACTCAAATGACTACATGTAACAGTATATGCTAGTTGGGCGTAGCCCGACCTTCGCGTATCCGCGAAGGTCGGGCTACGCCCAACTAACAGTATGCATGGGTAAAAGTTCCGCAATTCTTGATCGTATGCGGAACTTTTACCCATAGTTGCACGGAACCCGTAATTTAATTCACGGACCCTCCCCCTGTTCCGCCGCTGCTGTTTGTTGTGGGCGGGACGTGGGCGCCCCATTTTAGAATCGATGTCCCGCGGTTGCTAAGCCTGCATGTATTGTTATCTCGTTCTCGCGGGCTATAGCTATACATGTATAGAAGTTATGAATAAATTATTTTGATGGCAAGCGGAACTAGTTCTGACGAGCGGGGGGGGGTCGACCGAACCCACCGACCCCCCCCCCGACCCCCCCCCCCCCCCCCGCCTAAGGGCCTGTCTTGCATGCATTGTCCTGCACCTCGCGATCACGTGGATAAAAGTATCGATCATTTGTTTTACTGAGACGATATTAATATATTGCATGCGGCTGTGTTCCTCAGACTTACTGCATTAATTAAAAGTAATTACATTAAATACGCATGCCTTTTGTGTTTGGATATGTTAAGGTCGGCATACACAGGGCGACTTCCTGCCGACTTGTCGCATGCAACTCGAATGAATATGGGTAAAAGTTCCGTAATTGGTTAGTTTACTGATGGTTTGCGGAACATTTGTTTGAGTTGCATGCGACAAATCGATTAGAAGTCGCCCCGTGTATGCCGGCCTTTATGGCCAGTATGCGAGGCCCTTGATACATGCATGTATATGGTTGCCGCGGTTAACCGCATATAACCGCAATTTATGGGATTAACACGCTGTAATAAAATAATTCACTTACCTTGGCCGACTATAGTACAGTGTATTCATTTCTGCACAACATCGTGTATGCACCCTTTTGGTGTGTACATGAAAATCCAAGGGTGTGAAGCCATCTTCTTGCAGTATCTCACATTTGTACTTATCAAGCACATATGTTTATAGCAAGATTTTTGTCTCACCCTTCACACATGATTTGCTCCTAACATAACTGTGATCATCAAGGTGACATTCTTCATTATGCATATTAACTAGGGAATGCCCATTGTCTGATGACAGGATATCCTCAATGTGGTCATCTGTTACGCCACTAGTTTGCACATCACACAGAATTCCAAATATGGCATTATGTAGGAAGACATCCAGTTATAAAAACCTTTACATGTTTACCCAGTGGTATTGGATGCCTTTCCTGCACCATCACCTATTTTTAAATCCCATCTTTGTATAACAGTTTGAAATACAAAAGCCATCTGCATTTCATAACTTGCATTCCTCTCAATGCATGACATGAATAAACCCGTTGCTTCATCAAAAGCGGCATGATTTTCATGCAGGAAATAATGGTGCATCCTGATTCAGCCAATGGTTCATTACCACCTCACAATCATATTTCGACCTTAGTTTCTTTCCTGTCCTGTCATAATACATGTGTTAATATAGATGCTAACTTACCTCCAAAAAATCACACAGGTGATGCAGACTGGTAAGGACTCCTGGATTCTTATGTGCATACATTCATTTGGCTGTTACCCCTGGAACTCTTTATTGATGCTTCAATCAGATTTGGACACAAATATGGACAGCATTTATGATCAATCAAAGTTAGAAAATCTTCAAGGTAATCCATGTTAATGGGCTGATGTATGAATTAACAATGACATCACCAACTAACAAGCCTCTTTTTAGATATGACGTTACCTGATATGCTGGCTGAGAGTGTTGAAGTGAATGGAGAGAAAGAGGAAGACGTAAGCCACTGTTTATTACTATTCTCTCATGCACACAACCATTTTGTTTTTGGACTGACATGCAGGCTGTAACACTGCAAAAACTTTGTTATACGATAGCGTATTCTATAGCGTATATTTGAATATACACCTTAAATATACACACCAGCGTATAGAACCATATACGCAGGTGCGTATATTCAAATATAACCGATCACGTGACATTTGTGGTTGCTTAGCAAACCGTTGAATTCACTTTGTGGCTACGTTGTCGGTCACCGTATACTAGTACTTCATATTCCGTATATTATCCTCCTACCACTCCCACCCCTCGTTCCCGATCCAGTTTAGTCAATTTAAAATTTTAATCATTTTGCACATGTACAACAAAACAACAAACTAACAGTCCGAGGCGGCAATCTGCATATATTCGATCCAAGGCACCTGTACAGAATACGAACAATAAATTCATATCGTAAAAAAAAATATTTCACTCACCACATATCATATCCTCGTTCTGTTTATACATGATTCTATATATAAAGCAACAGATACATTATCGGGTAAGTGATATGCTTACCTTTCTTGTCTCCTATCTCCGATGTTTGACTTAAAACAATGGAACAGTGCGGGTTAAACACTTACCGTACCGTCCGGTCGGAGTCTGCAAAAAAAACCTTAGCAAAACACAACAAATGAATAGGCCTATACCTTTTTATATCGCGCTCCATTGTGCCTGTTGTTCTATCATTTCGGTTGTTCAACCGAACGGGAACACTTAGGACACTTGCCAACCTAGTGCAAATAGAGAAAGGTGAATTCATTCTTTAGCAACTGCAACACATAATACCGGTAACTTGTACACTCTGGAAAGACGAACTATTGCCATTTAACGATCAAAACCCTGATCTCAGCGCGATTCAACACGACCATGAAATAGCCCGCCTAAACTCTACAAATCACATGCACGGTTAGTCAACCACATTTCTAATTGGAGCACTTTTGTATCGTACTACACAAACATTTGTACAGGGGTCCAATAGAGGTCTACTGTGTAGGCATTCTACTGCTTCCATTGTAGCATTTACTGGGATCCGATGTGATCATGACCAAACTCAACTGGCGAGTTAGCATAGGCCATAGCCATGCACCATGGGCCCGGCCTACCGCTCACAAAATTTACCGCCGTATATACACCAAGCAGACATACATGTATATAGCTAACCTTTGACGTCCAGCAGCATTAATACCGCATCCGCGAGTAAAGTGGGTAAATTTAAGCCGTTTTTGGGGGAAGTAAAAAAACTAAAAGGTCCGCTGATGGGTATTTTTGTTTTCAAATACAGTAATGTGAAAGTAC
Organism: Spongilla lacustris; assembly: GCA_949361645.1. Lineage (NCBI taxonomy): Eukaryota > Metazoa > Porifera > Demospongiae > Spongillida > Spongillidae > Spongilla > Spongilla lacustris. Next base: position 3,152,910 of record OX442430.1, read on the forward strand.
AACTCTTGAGACAACATTGGATGCATTTTGTGAGAGATCATTCAGCTCGCTGGATGCTACAAATGCGGCGATATAAAAGGGGTCCATTCCGATGAAACCTTAATTCATCATCATAGAAAAATGGCAATAATCACATTGTATAAGCCAAGTTGAACTATTACACATTTCAATCGATTTTCAGTCGTAAGCGATGTATTTTTTTAACTGTGTGCATGTGTTCTATCGTGTCTAAATAACTCTATACATTTCCGCGTGCGTTTAAACTTGGATGCTTTTCACGATGTTTTGCGAGTCTTCATGCACATGTAATTTTAATTATTAGGGAAACTAAGAGCTGCATTGATATAGATGGCTCATGTATGCTTATGAATTTACAGTCAAGAAGGGAAGGGGTGCAAAATGATAAAATGATAAGTGTAGTACCGCAATATGCCTATTTAAAGTGTGTGCATCAAAACTGCGATCGTTGCAGCTCTCATAAATTATAATGTGAACATAGTGTAAAAGGTTACTCTACTTATTTTACAACCAGTACCTGTGATTTTATTGCTAGCGGATCTTTTAGGTTTTTAGTTTCCCCTAAATTTGTACCCACTTAACTCACGGATGCGGTATCAATAGAAGCAAAGTAGCACTCCGACTTCGATGCCTACACACCTTCCTACCTCACGTGGGTCCGGGTACGGGACTGACCACTAATGAATTAATTCTATGGTATACTTATGTAAAACAGTGGGATTTTATGGATTAAAATATACGCAGTAGTACAGTATATTCAAATATACTCTTAAGAATACACTATCGTATATTTTGAAGGTGTACTTATATAAACGGTGACGTATTTGACACTTGCGTATTCTCAAATATACGCGGTCGTACACTTCAAATATACTACACAGGGTATATTTTGCGCATTCCTCAAATATACGCATAAATATACACTATCGTATGACAAAGTTTTTGCACAGTGTAAGCAATTATTTATAATTATGTAATCATTCAAAATACATATAGTAATGCAAAGTACAATACATACTTTTTATTAGAATTGTAAGATATAATAATGTTACACACTAAATAATAACTAGGTATGTATGCATAAATCAGTAAATTTATGTAATTAAAATGAACAATATGATAAAAAAGAAGGGTCCTGTTTTCAAAAATTCTTTTCTCTTTATATTACTGGAGCTGTTGAGGACCAGCTACCCTGGGGTAAAACCTTTCCCGTGTCCCATCATTGATTGCCATATGTGTACCACTTCCCCCCCCCTCCCTCCTCCTCCTCCCCCCCCCCCCCCCCAAAAAAGCAGGACTGCCCATAGTACTCCATCAAAAGCATATAGGGCTTGGTGATCCCATAGACCCAGGGTCAGCAGCCACTCCCTCCCCATTTGACATGAAATTCATACTTTATTTGTATGCAACGTATCACTTCTATTTCACATAATAATGACCAGTGTTTTTAGCAAGCTTATTGATAATGACAATATGGATCCCAGGATAATGCAATAATTATTAGGCCTGATAATATGGGGGTTCTGGCTGGGGGATTTGTTGGCACAAATATGCATAGAGGTAGTGCCCAAGGAATTAAAATGATTTTAATGATTCTCTTTTTAAAAGATGGGGGAGATTCAAAATCAAAAATGTGTAAGTATTAGTACTGGTTATTTTTAATGTGCATAACAATTCACTGCTTTGACCATTTCCACTTGCAGTGTGTAAGTTTATGTGTAAATACATGACTGAACATATACATCTATGGATCAAATATCCTCTGTTGAATCTACATGTACATATTAGAGAGTAAGCTTATTTTTATATGGTTAATGAACCTTTTACTCAAGCACGTGTCTATATCTTCATATGGTGTCGCCTGATTGGTGAAGTGTGTAAGTGAGAACATTATATTATTTCTGTGAATTATAAATAATCTTGGTACATCTTTTCTGCAAACAATTAAGCTGGTAGGTTACATATATACAACCAAGAAGTATTTTTAACATCACTGAATGTTTTGAATACAATGATTGCTGGGTATACATATAGCATGTAAGTTGCATACTCTGAGAATAAGGCTCTTTCAAATGTTATTCATTGTATTGGCCACTATGAATATTGTCGAACAGTCAGTAAGTTCTTGATACAATGCACAATTTAATCACTGATTCACACAATGCTGCATGGATATTGGTTCTTGACATAGTATTAAGTCAAGTCACACGTACATAGACATGCATGCTTATCATCCTATATAATGTATGTCCTTTTTTTGTCCCCTATGTTGCCAAATGAAATGCAGCCAGTAAGAATTGTTGTGTAAATATTCTTATTTTTGATCTATCATAAATGTCTTTTGCTGAAAATAATTAAGAGTGTAAGTTTCACATACATGTACAACAAAGAAGTATTATTAGTAACAGTTACATCACTGGATAATTTGTGAACAATGATTGCTATGCATGCCTTTGCTGCAAATAATTCAGACGGTAAGTTGTGCATGCAACAAATTAGTATTATTTATAACAGTTGTCTGGATGTTTTTTTGACTTTTGCTGTAAAGGTAAGTTACTAACACAACACAGGTGTATCATTTGACTGGATGTTTTGGGAACCATGATTATCCATGTATAGAGGGTAAGTAGAGTACTTTTGGAGCTCAGTCCTTAATTTCATATATTATTGCTGACAGGTAAGTTTCTTGATGCCTGCATGATTGTATTAGATGTGATCACTGATGCACAATGCTTGGCTGGATTCACCCATTCCTGACTTAGTTTGTATGTCAAGTCACAAGTATATGCTTATCAGCCTGTTTATTTATGTTAAATTCTTAGGATCTGGAGGATCCGCTAAGAGTAAAATTACTGATGTTGGTAAGTGTTATTGGGCAATAATACCATGCACTAATGTTCTATCATTTCTTTTAGAAGTTACAACCTAAGCTAGTATTGTTTGCCCCATCACTTCTTCTACACCCACATATGAATCATCTTTAGAATATGCAGCAGGTGTGTGCTTACCATCATTAATTTGGATTGCATGCATTTTGTTTTCATATGCACACAATGGCCCTTTGCACTGAATAGCTTAAAGCATAATTGATAAGAAGTGGTGGACTATCTAACAACCATAGACTTGAAATTTCAAATCAGTCCACCAAAATGTTGGCCACACCACTCTGCCAGAAATATAAATTAATGGTTTTTGAATTTGGATTGTTTGACTCTAATGCACCTACATGTAGGCCGATCTCAATCAGTCAAATCAATCCAAAAAAATAATAGATTTTAAAATTTGGATTAAGAAATGCTCCTATTAATATTTTATGAGCTGCTATTACGAGTTAATGATCTTTTTAAAAGAATTCATACATCATTAATTCTTTGTCTCAGTATATGCAACAATAATAAATGTATAGCACCTAAGCATACACATGCAGCTGGCTGTATAAACATATCAAATATGTACATTAAAATTAATTGTTTTATTTGACGACATTCGAAGTGGTTCAAATCTTAATGTATCTTAATTCTTTTTTATAATTAATTTATGATATACATTGTATTTATCTTTTATAACTCCTTTCATCTCACAGAAGCAGATGATGCTGCTACATGTGGTAAGTGCTTGGAGTGTTAGAAATAGTATAACTGTAATATCATGCAAACGATGCACCACATGCAGAAAGATTCCATTCCACATTGAAAATTAGTTACATGCACCACTTTCAAATTTGCAGACTGTAAGTGTCCACTTGCTGATCGAGATGTGGAATGAGTTAATCTTGTTTCATGACTATTGCCTTTACATGAAACTATAGGATGTAAGTATTCTTTTTTTTACTTGTCACATTAACTTTTAAACTGATGTTCTCTACCAATAAATGAAGATTGTAAGTATCTATGTAGTCTATCGCATTACATGGATTCATTTTTGATGTTGTTGGCTGTACGTGATCATCAGTGTTATGTAAGTCTCATTTATGTGCATTGACCTTTACTAAAAATCCTCCCTCCTCCCATTGTAATCGAATACATGCATTCGAATGATGTATGCCAGCCACCCTCTGTAAGTAATAAGGTGCACCTTACTGATGTGCTATCTAAATGTAACCTCTCTTATCACGCTCATTAAATAATGCAAACTACGTAGTCGGTAAGTTCCAAGTATATGTATTCCATTCTTTTGATGTATTCATGTATTTTCTCCACAATGTAGTTGGTAAGTACGCGTACCACAATCTTCTCAACTTAACTTGAATAAATCCTGAATCTCTTCATTATTCGTGCCGGGCATGCAGTGTGTAAGTAGTACACATATGTATAAATGTATACATGCGTAAACCCATCGTGTTCCGTTGACTCTTCATGTATGAAATCGTCTACATATGCAGTGTCAACAAAACAAGCCGTGCTGCTCCTTTAGAGAATAACGACGCTCAACGTGCAAATTAGTCAAAATGACTCAGGGATTATAGTTATGCCGTGCAAAAGAGATCATTAGTTTCTCATCCACTTTTTTTTTTCAAGACAGGATGCGGGCGAGCGGTAATTATTCATTATCATTATGTATCATTGATTTTAATAAAAGTTAATGATATTCCTATACTTAGCAGCGTCAAATGTTAAGTGATGACTATTGAGTACCCCCCCCCCCCCCCCCCCCCCCCCAAAAAAAAGGCTTTTTACACACTATGAAATGCCGTTGCCCTCAGAAGTCAATACTTTTTATTTAGTTTTATTGAATTGTTGTGAATTTTGAGGGCAATGGCGTTCCATAGTAAACATTTCAAACAAATGTATATACTAATAACATACACTCACGAACATTGCAAATTCTATTCATAAGCTGATGTGGGTAGTCCAGCCCCATCATCCATGTGAACTGCACCTCTCCATTTCACTCTGCTGCCTCTTATGTACAGATTTTTGGCTCTGAGTATAGCAAATGCCAACCTGGCCCTTACTCATCCATTTTATGGTTTTTCCCACTTCAATGCTATTTTTGTCGCCAAAAGTTTCATGAAAGAGTTAGCTTCACGACCAAGGACACCATTAATTGAGGTGACAAAGGGGGTGAAAGATGCATTTCTAGCCTCAACAGCTGCAAGTATTTCTTTTCCTTCTCATTCTCAGCTGATCATGATAGGAGAACAGAATCAACATAAATGACTGGGCGTCAGTGTATTTATTATATGAATTTTTGTGTTGCATAATAATCATAATTGGTGAGGGTATATTTGGTGTTCTCTGCATTTATCTGTTTTTGCATTCTCTTGTACCTTAATGTATTGTATCAAGCCGGTACATCTAACATTGTAGATGCCATCAAAGGCTCGAAACAGTTTTCCACTTTTGAGCACTCTATCCTAATGACGGAAGTAGTATCAAACATGCGCAAAACCCTTCAACAGTCTGATGAGGACAACCTAACCCTGGATAACCTAGACACTAAAACCAGACCAGCCGTTTCCAGATCAGTCGGCTCTAAAACTTCATCATGGCTAACAGTCTTGCCTATCTCGATCCCCACATCATTTCGACCTATCAGCTGCTGAATTCCATGACTCCCTCACATTATGTTGCCATTGGCCCCTCATCAAGGCACCAGCTACCTGTGATGGGTGTGGGGAAGCTTTCAGCCTTACTCATGCCCTCGATTGCAGGAAAGGTGGACTTGTGATCGAGCGTCACAATGAAATCAGGGATGCAATAGTTGACCTAGCATCAATTGTGTACAAGGAGGTCATACAAGAACCTGTAGTACAAGAAGCCAACGATGCATGTTGTGTATACCATCATTGATAGCTGATGTTAAAGTATCAGAGGGGTATGGGCAGACTCAAACGGTAGCATTGTTCAATATACGTGTTGTTGAAACTGACGCTCCAGAGGATACAGGTGAAGTCCTAAGCTCTCCGAGGGGATTACAGACAACCAGGCTGAAGCATGGGGTGATGAGATGGATAGTATATAGATGGGCCTTGTCTGCCAATGAAGACAGTAGTTAGTCATCAAGCTTGGAAGACAGCTTTATTGAGTAGGAGGGGAAAGGAGAGCAGACACAGCGGTGATGGCCTCCCCTGCCGAAACCAAGCATTAAAGCTGTTGAAGACCTCTATAGCTCGAGAGAGGTGGTGGACTGACTGAGATCCAAAGCCAGATGAACAAATTAAGGAGATGAAAGCTGCAGGTGAGTGGTGAGACAATGACCGCTGGTCCTCTGCTCAAGCAGAGCTGAGTTTGGTCCCAGACAATGTTGGTGGTGTCACAAAGAAATTATTATTATTTTTGCAATAATAAAAACCAATAACCGTTATTGTACTAGAAGCACATACAAATGACCATACAGACAATGCATTACTGAAAAACAGGTAAATGATTAATATAATAATAATAGTAATACACATATGCATGAGTCACTTAATACGCAAGTTCAGGCAGACCAGCCCCATCATCAATAGCTGCACCACTTCTCCATTTTGTTCCAGAACCCCGAAAGCATAAAGTTGTGGCCCTCACAATAGCAAAGGATCGCCTAGTTTATATCCATATCCTGCTATTTCTGGGTATAATTTTTTCCATTTTGTTTCAGCAAGGAGTTTAATAAAGTAATCTGCTTCCCGGCCTAAAATTCCATCAACAGAGACAACTAAGGGTGGGAAGGAGGCATGGCGTATTTCTGAAGCTTTTCTCTTCTTCTCTTCTTCAGCAGAAGATTGAACAGCAGCAACATCTCTGTGTAAATATTACTGTGTTCCCGGTTGCCATCAAGTAGTAGCTTGGCCTCGACACCTCAGAGGGCTCCCAATATGCTCTGTGTCCCAGTGGTGTTCTTGATCACCTTGGCCACCATGAAGTACGGTGGAGATGTGGTCACCCGCCACAACAGGGTTAGGGACATTTTGGTTGAAACCATCGAGCACAAATAAGGGTCCAGGTGGAAGTGGGCAACAACCTGACTTGTGACCATAGCAAGTCTTGCCCAGCTGACATCTTGCTACCTAACTCAGGCTGTAGCCAGGGGTCGATGGGGTCGAACCCCCCCCCCCCCCTCTCCGATTGAAGGTCACCCGTGACCGTTAGAAATAAATTAAAATAGGATAGGTAATTGAACGCGGAAACCCCCCCCCCCCCTCCCCCACTCATTGGATCGGCCGAACATGGACAGCACTACCTGCCCCCCTCATTGGTTGTATCGGCCGAACACAGACAGCACCCCCCCCCCCCCCCCCCCCCCACCTCTGTTTTCGCATTTGGGTCTCTCACTGGCACATATCCGACCCCCATCCTTTGAAAGTCTGGCTACGGTCCTATAACTGGTTCCCGGGCAGAACAGAATGTCTCAATAACCTCACCACTAAACCCTCTAACTCTTTTGGAAGCGAGAGTGTTGGCCAAGAATGCTGCTCAAGTCACAGAGGCAAGGAAACACCAGGCCAATGACCCCATATGTTCTGAACTTGGGTAGGTGTGTGTCCCCATGGTAGCTGAATATCCTATGGAGCATGGGGACACACACATCATATCTTCAATCGCCTCATGACTTGCCCCTTCCACATGCAAGCCAAAGTCGGTGGTGCTCAAGGACATTCTAACCCTCAAACATGCAGGTCCACTTCGATGTTGGAATGTGCAATGATAACATGAGCATTTGCTCGAACCAGGAGTGGAGTGAGTCTGCCTTAAATGGAAGTCAGGATGGCAGCCTGAATTGAATTGGCTTGTGCTGCAAGTCGTACCGCTAGTTGCAACAAAAACTGGCCTGTCATTCTTCCCCATGCACCAAAATACTCCACCACTAGTGGAACACACTTCCAACCCAGTTCAGAGCAGATGGGATTATCAAATGTGAGCTTCCTCTCCTCTGTCTGCCTAGCTGTAGCATAAGATACTTGATTTAAGCGGAGAAGTGATTGATACATCAATGGTTACAGGCTTATCACCAGTGGACGGGATTAGGATATCTGCAGGTCTTGTAAGCCTCCTATCATGACCCAAACCTCCACCAGCTTCCATTTTGGGGTGCAGCAAAGCTCTTTTGCAGAAATCATGTATAGCATTGCAGAGAGTGTTATATACCACTACATCTCCTCTGAATTTGCAGGTAACTGCACGGTGTGCATCCAGAGCTTTACCTGGACAGTAAGCACATACCACAACAAAATAAATAGTAGGAATTACATTATTGTATCAACTCCACTAGTTATTAACTGATTAAGGCAACTCACATGAGGTACGGAACTTTTGCTGACAGTAATTATTTTTGTTTTTATAATACTCAAGCGTGTTTTCAATAAATCCACACATCCGATTGATGGAAAAGCAGGCGTGTATTATCATTGGAAAATTACTTGGGGGGTGGGGGGGGGGGAGGCTAGCCACCCAATCCACCACCCACCCTCCGGATCAGCTCCTGCATTTCACGTATACCGGTATTGCCCTCACATCAATTATTCATCGTTTTAAGTCACGCGCTTTAGGGAGTACGCCTTCTCACCGAAATCATGATGAGCATGATCCAGATCGACATGCATGAATTTGTGCACTGATGTATTTGCTCTGTGTAAGTGAATGAAATAGTGCTTTAACTATTGGTCACCACTTGACCATACTCTAATATCTGTAGTTACCATCAGAGATGAATATCCGGTTCTGTAGTCGAGAAATCCGTATACATGGGTGCCCCCAGCTTTTCTGGAAAGGGGGGGGGGGGGCAAGATAGGGCAAGGTGGGCATCATTTCACAACCGTGAATACGTTGTCCGCTTTTGGCCGATTCAACTTCCTATGGCGGGTGATCGCTACCAAAATTCACACCCCCTATCTCAGTCGGGGAGGGGGGGGGGGGTTATGCAATGTTACAAATTATGACATAAGACAAGTCCAACCTCCATTCCAAACAGCTATTTGTCAGTGATAGGACTGGTAGAACCGTTTCATCTGACCAGGTCCAAATGGACGCGTTGATACTAACGGTTGAGCTGGTGTATCACGAGATTCTATTGATCGAGCATACAGAGGGTCTTGACTACAAACAATACACAATGTTCATTATGATGGCGTTGAATGTATTACGAGAGGCTAAGGACACCGCAGGACGGTGCGTGTTATGTATGCTTCTCGACCACGAGTGGAACAGCTGGGCGGCTCTATTTTATGTACCTCGAGACCATATATGTATCTCTTGCGTGGAAACCATTACTGTCCTTCAAATTGCCGAGGCTGATAGTCACGCGTACCTAGAGGTAGTTATGAGCAGCATCCAGAAGGAATCAGAACCTAGGCTTCATATAGGATTTGACCCCATAAATTTCTTGGGGTATTTCACTAGAAATCTAATTTCACCACACAGTTCGTGCTTTGCCTGTTATCAGTTGACATTGCTGTTCTAACCTTCTCTTATGACTTTCTGTAATTAATGCTTAGTACAGCACGTATGTGTGTATGTGCATGTGCAAATCAACTTGCCCTGGCATTTTGCCTCATGCCAGGATGAGAGTGCCATATAATTGAAATAGCTCCACTTAGGGGTCAGCATAAGCTACTATTTATGGCTATATTTTGTGTTGCAAACACCCTAGTGGCTGCATTGCCACATCCAACTACAATTGAACTTAGCAGATTTATAAAAGTTAAGCACATAATGCTGCTACTTTGCGTGCAAAGATTATTGATCGTGTTTCACACAATGAAGGAAAATTAACTCAGTCAATTACAAGTAATGTCAAATTTGTCTATAATCATAGATATAACACACATCTATGATTTAATTAAGAATGAGATGCTTATACAAAGATATAAAAGAATAGTAAATCTTCTCAACATGCAATTAAGAGCTGCTAATAATTTCAACTTATTTAACATGAATAGTTTAACAAGTACATTTAATTATTACAAGTATATATTAATAATAACACACTAAAAAACCAATAAAAACCACACCTCCTAAAGATCAGTACTGGAAAGAGAAAAAAAGTGTTCCTATTATGGAGGCAGCATTGCCCCTTTGTACAGCCACTGAAAGACTTTGGAGCAGGTAGCTGTAGCTTTTTGCGTCACCAGTTGTGGATGAGAGCCTGTGACCTAGCTCCTTTGGGAAGATTAGGGAAAGAGGGCCAACTACTCCTGATGTTTCATAGGCAATAGGGGTGAAACATATGCCTGAGTGTCCCTCCAGATACGAGTATTTGGCCTTTTTCCGGTCCTCTGCCTGACTGGCGACAGCACCTACTGCCATAGTGGACTGTGCCAGGTGAGATGGAGCATACATGTAGGTGTCAGAACAGGTGGCATCCCACAACCAAAAGGGTCAGTCCTGTTCTTCCATGGGACCATTGTGATGCCACGGGACATTTCCCATCAGAGAGGTCTAGGCCTGTGGGTTCTAGTCTTATAAGATTCTTCATAATACATAATACAAATGGCTAGGCTTTTGAGGAGGCTAAAGTTGCCCAGACATTTATTTTTCATGATTGGACATGAACTGATCATCAATGACAGGTGCATGTAAAATCCAATAAAGGAGGGAAATGGTATAGCCACATACAGAATTTTTAGAACTAAATTGATACCAGAGGAATCAATAGTAGAGAACTTAACATATCAGACTGATACAGGTACTTTCAATTCTTGTTGTTGGTAAGGATTGGGAGTTGCAATTAACGTATCACTTCAGCCTCGGCAATTTGAAGGACGGTATAACGGTTTTCCACGCAAGAGATACATATGGTCTCGAGGTACAAAAAATAGAGCCGCCCAGCTGTTCCACTCGTGGTCGAGAAGCATGCATAACACGTACCGTCCTGCAGTGTCCTTAGCCTCTCGTAATACATTCAACGCCATCAAAATGATCATTGCGTATTGTTTGTAGTCAAGACCTAGTTGGGCGTGGCCCTCCCTTCGCGTATTGGCGTATCGCCAATACGCGAAGGGAGGGCCACGCCCAACTAGTCAAGACCCTCTGTATGCTCGATCGATAGAATCTCGCGATACGCCAGCTCAACCTTTAGTATCGACGCGTCCATTTGGACCTGGTCAGATGAAACGGTTCTACCAGTCCTATCACTGACAAATAGCTGTTTTCAACGGTATGGAATGGAGGTTGGACTTGTCTTATATCATAATTTGTAACATTGCATAACACCCCCCCCCCCCCCCCCCCCCAACCGATATATAGGGGGTGTGAATTTTTGGTGAATTTACCGTTAGCGACTAATCAAGGCAACCCACGCATGCAAAACCTTGCAAGTTACAAGCATACTTCTCACAGGCAGCCAAACTAAACTTGATTTGGCTGCCTGTGAGCAGGGCCGGATCTAGACTGTCGTGGGCCCTGGGCAATTAGCCTTCGTTAGGCCCCAGTCCAAATATGAGCGGGAGGGGGGGGGGGGGCCTTGCGATCGCCCAAATACGAGTGGGAGGGGGGGGGGGGGGGGGAGTCCTTCTTGCATTCCGAGTTAGCGACGTTTTGATGCTCCACTTCGTGCGCACTACGATTCTCTGCCGCACTTTTTTTTGCTTAACTAAACCATAAAACATGAATATCATTATGAACACAGCGGGGCCCCCCGCAGTGGGTCCTGGGCACCCGCCCCGGTTGCCCCCCCCCCTAAATCCGGTACTGCCTGTGAGAAGTATGCTTGCGCTCGTGTGTTTTATACTAATGAATAGACCATTACTATAAAACGCACGAGCGCGCAGAAACAACGCGCACACTTGAACCATTGTTAGTTCATTGTATGCATGCATGCAGATGTTCAGCAGGACTATATGTATATTCCAATTAATGTGTAGCGGCAAGCTGAGAATATACGGTATATATAGTAATGCATGTTTAGATTTCCCCCATGTAATATAAAAGTACAAATTGAAAGTTAATTGCATGCATAGCCTGTATTCGCACGACTTTGCCAATCAATGATGACCGTCCCGTGCTTTAAAAAAAAACCTCACGAATTTATCCCATGCATGCAGTCTCCATACCCTCTGTATCATTTCAATATCTCACAGCTGGCAGCCAAACTAAATTTAATGATTATGCATATGATGAATAAACCATTAGTATAAAACGCATGAGCGCGCAGAAACATGAGTGTTTATAAAAACTGCATCCTAACTGAAAGCGATATTAAGCACTGAAAAGTGTTTCATTCATCATAAGCAAAAGTGTCTAGCCTTGGTGAAAACATAGCCTCAAAGGGACGCATCTGTTTGTGTTTGTATCCAGCACCTGACCATGAGGACACTCGCATCCGGGCGCGCAAATCTTGTAGCACCCGTGGCTAGGACTGCTGCAGGTGAAGGGGTTTTTGTAGCACTCCACGCATGTCTTGAAAACTTGGCCCTTGATTGGGCAGCCGGCGACCGCTGAACAACTTTTGACGCACCGATTCGTGGCTTTGTTCAGGACCTGCCCTATGGGACAATCGCATCCTGGTACACATACCAAAGGACAGAAAGTATCGTTGCAGGTACGAGGTCTGCCACCACAGCTCATGCATCCTCTGTACAAGAATCCATTAGAACACTCTGGAACTGCGCATGAAATAAAGCAATGCGACATATACTTGCACCGTTGCACGTAAAACAGCATTGTATAGGCCGGCACGCACTGACTTACCGGGCGGTTTAGTCGGCGCAGGAGTTGAGCAATTCTTCACGCAGCGTCCACCTATTGCGTTTAGAACAGTTCCCGGAGGACACGTGCATCCAGGAGTGCAAACCAGCGGACATATGCGCGGTCGGGGATTTTTGCACGTTATCGGTATGCCCCCGCAAGGTAGACAACTCGAGTACACCAAGCCTTTAGGACAATTTGCTGCATTGTTAAGAATAGGCGATTGGTGAATGATAACCATCGCACACGATGATATAAAAGTGCATGCGCGCGTATAGAGAGTATGCATGCAACACAATGCACGTATTCATGTACCTTGAACCGTTGATAAAATGACGACAAACGTTGCGAACAGCAAGGCCAACTTGAGAGCACTCATTCTGTTGATTGGTATATAATTTTATCTCATTCTCTATGTTATTAAATAGTATTATTGAAGCCAGACCAGGGCGTTGATGAGACTATTGTGGCTTGTTGTGTTCTGTATTTACATACCAGTTGGGCTTCAGCACGGATGATGTGTTCACACCAGCCCTTAAAGGTCTAGATCTCTCATGTTGTTCGTAATATGCCGGCTTTTTGTTCGACATGTGATAAAATTTCTGAATGCCACTCTCTAAATTAAACAATTGCTTTGGAAGCAAAAAAATCCCCATTTAAACGTTGAGTGTGAAAACTGAAACTGATCCGAGCTGATCTTCAAGCATACACCTTCATAGATATGGTTAGTATCATTTTCCTTCTCTAATTTAAATAGTTTACAAGTCAAAAGTAGGGCAGAGGGAATACAAATGCATGGGGTGGGTTGGTCATGCAATGTGACGAGGGGGAAGCATATAGTATCGTTACAATGAACAGGCTTCCAACATGTTGCTCATTGCATGGTGTTGACCCAAAATAGGTGTGAATCACCACATATTCACACATTAGTCGATCAGTGCAAACAACTCTCCTCCAGTAGTTAACTGAAGATGTTTGACCATATCTTTCTTATACATGTGTACAAGAAATTCTGCAGGCCACCAGACTGAAGGCAATATTAATCATTGACAAGTTCAGTTTATGTTACACAGTGTATGCAAGGTGGCATGTGTGGGTATAAGCAAGCAGCAGATTTATTACACATGCATGTGATTGTATTACAGCTATGGCATGTGTGCACAACACACACACACACACGCATACATAATGAGCTATTATTTGAGTTGAGATAAGATGCTGTTGTGCATTTACACTCCCATCAGTGTATGTACATGTACATTGGTAGTCTACATGTACATGTAATTGAAATTTAGTGGACAAATAGGGCAACCTTGATGAATTCATAAATCTCATCACCACAGATAGTGCTGTACTGAATTCAAGAGTGATAGCATATCTCTTGTTGAAACTTACTCACATGGGTGTATAGTTTATTAGTAGTGTGCATGTGATTATGCATAGAGGATGAAACAGTAGGCGTAGTTGCTGACTTAGGGTCTGTGGTTTTATGCTTCGAGTTGCCCAACTTGAGCCTCTTTGTTTTTAGGGTTCAGTGGTTTGAGTGGCCAGGGTGGACCTATGCCTCTGGGCATACTATACCAGCCTGGACCTTATTTTGGCCACATGGAGGGCTCTGGGCCTTAAAAAGGCTGGTGCAGTGCCTTAGGACCTGGCTGAATCAAGGCCCAACACCCAAATCAAGCCTGTCTACAAATGGTCCAGAGTCCTTGCTTGCAAGCACAAGGCTCAAGGGGCTCTGGCTAGCCAGCCAACCCACGGTACACAATAGCCGACTCAAGACTAAAGGCCCTTGGCTAGGATCAGCCAACTAAAGGTCTGGAATTTAGTGCCTCAAATGAGTTGGCTGATCTGGGCCTGGGGCCTAGGGCCTTTGATGTAGCAATATGTGCAAGAGTACATACTTCAATACAACACGACAGCAGGGGAGAGGACACAATACTGGGATGCAGTAAACAGCCCGCAATATTCACACAGTCCAGATTATAGTTGCTACTTTCACTACCATGATTGTAAAGGCCATGCAACAACACAATTTGTGGCTTGGGGTCTTCTGAGGCTGATATCACAGGCTGGTATCACAGTACACTGATACACTTTTGTGGATCTCTGAAGTTGATCAGATATATCTTAGGTCAGAGAAAGGAGTGCCATAAAGAACTCAAGCAAGCTAATGGCTGCAATGACTGACATTTGACTGAGTGAATGGATGGCAAAGAAAGAAAAGAAGATTACAATGTTATTGGGACCCCAAACACCTGAAGGTGGCAGATCTTAAGAGCTATCTTCATAGGAATTACTTGAAGGTATCAGGTAACAAGAGCATACTGATTAACAGAATAAAGGACCACAAAGATCAGCGAGTATTAGAAATGTCACAAATAGCTTCCAACAGTGGAGTATAATAGTAGACAACCCAACATTTTTGTTTGCTAGATCAATTTAATTCCTGTGCCAAACTTTATTCATGTATGTATGTCCAACAATTACATTTACAATGTGGTAGCTCCATCATTTTTATGCAAATTATACACCAATTTATAGGAATAGATATAAATGTACAGGTAAAAATACAATCCTACAGTATTGACTGTTACATAAGCAAAGATAAACTGCGTATAAATTAAAGTGGATGACTTTCATAAACTGCTCTTACATAGTATATAGAATTATATCACAGATCACTCCACCAGTCACGCAATAATTGATCAAAGTAAAAAATGATCCGGTCGGATCACCTTTCATTGCAATAATTGATCCGGTCGGATCACCTTTGGCTGCAAAAAGTGACCCGCCTCTGCAAAAAGTGATCCGGGTACAAATTCTTTTCGATACCAGTTTGTTGTCATTATTACATATAATTTGATGATTGCATACAATTCTTTGCAATTTAAGGGGCGTGTGTCTGCATGCAGGATTACTATGGCTCACTGTGGTTCCTCAATTGTAATTTGTGGCTCCTCAATTGTGTATTATACTATCTATGTTGTAATTCAGTCCATTCATGCATGGGTAGCTGCACATATGAAATTAGTATATGGATACATACATTATTCCATTGCGTTAAGCACACACCATATGCAATGGTGCATGGAAAAGTTTCAAGGGTAAGATATCGGAAATATGCATCTAGCCTAGCGGAGCATTCCATGATGAAAAGTCATGCTTCTAAATTCACCAAGCGATTTTTTCGGTGTGGAACGATATTTCCATACATGTGTATAGGATTATTGTCCTGGGATATGGTCCTGCGGACTGAACTCATTTGCACCGGATCCGTCCGGTGACTATCCTACAGCGTGCCTGTGTGTGTGTGTGTGTGTGTGTGTGTGTGTGTGTGTGTGTGTGTGTGTGTGTGTGTGTGTGTGTGTGTGTGTGTGTGTGTGTGTGTGTGTGTGTGTGTGTGTGTGTGTGTGTGTGTGTGTTTGTACGGTCTTTCGTTTCAAATATTGGCATGTGATCCTGAATGCAAAGATATACTTGGTTTTGATATTATTATATGCATGCATGAGAAACATATAATATGCATGACTGTAATACAAAGGTCCTACTGATTTATATACATAAAATCAAACACGTAACAAATGAAACGTATGCGGACAATACACGCACTCTTTCCGGGCCCGGACCAATTTAAACAAAAATGTTAGCCCTGGCGAACCACAGTTTTGAACGGATCAAAATATCTGCAACAAGTACAAAAATATATGGTTGGAACAACGCATGTTACTCATCTGCTATTTCTTTCCTTTTGGTTGAGGCGCTTGTAACATTAACTTTGCAGTTCTTGCGTTCTTGAATCGAAAGGTAACGTTAAAGGAATTTCAAACCCATAGCGTCATTTTGCTAGCCTACCTTTTAGCGCTGACAAGCGTGGTAGACGGGTCGCATACTTCATCACGGCGAGTATTGGGTGAGACCAACCGTTATGTTTTGGTATTACGTTTTTCGTGCTCAGCGTGACCGTTTGCCTCTACATTTTCTTGCTATTTCTTCCCCCTGTTTTGCCCACTTTGAAAAAATATATACTCAAATCACTGGCAAGCATTCTATGATGAGAGGCATCGTAATTGCCAACAGCATTCGAAGTAAAGTTAGGTTTCTCATTCTAGACTATGTTTTTAAATTGTATGCATGCATTCACCTGTAACAATGCAGTAGCGAGTGCATGTATGTATTTAGATTTCATCACATGTAATTGTTGATATTTGTATTGTCTGTGCAAGGGGAAGAGTGGGAGAGAGAGAGAGAGAAAGAGAGCAAGTATCTAAGAGGGAGAAAGAGAGAGGAGAGAGAGGGGATGGAAGGTGGAGAAGATGAGGGGAGAAGTGGAAGGAGAGGAGGGGGAGGGAGTGAGGAGGGGGATGAAGAGAGAGGAGAGAGGAGAAAGGAGGGATATGCTCTCATTCAATTTGTTGAAAATATTGGCCCTACACCCTAAAAAATGGAAATCTTCCAGCAGTCTCATAGCTATGAGCCAGACAACCAATGTCCCATCCTCCTACTCCTCCCCATCCTCTTCTCCTACTCATCGTCCTCCTTCCCTGTTCTTGTAATTATCCCACAAAATGAAATAATTATTATTAGATATTAACTTTATTTCACCAGCATGTCTTATTTTGCTGTTAGAACTTTTAACAACAACTACCAGTTTACTAAGCACAATTCCCTCTAAAATCTGTCCTTATAGAATGCCAATACCGAAACTGTTTCCCGCATTCGAAATCGGACTCGGTACTTTTCGATAAGGGGCCATGCTACACTTACACACCGAATTTCAGCGCAATCCAGCATGTAACGGTGGAGAAATCCCTTAAAATCCACTTATTTAGGGTAGTTACTGAAAATGAAACGCTATGCAATCAGGAAGTCACGTGAGCAGTTGTGGTTTTGCCCTTGTAATGTCAGATGATGCATAAATAATATTCTGTAATTATATTTTGGATATACCAAACCATGTTGTTAAAAAGTCCACTCAAATGTAAAAGTGATGCAAAAAATTTTATCATCAACTAGCATGTTATGCACTGTAGGTTACTTCCAACATGCGTCCCTCGTTCACGGTCCAATTGAAGTTCGATGGCTAGCAAGACTAGCGTATCCCAAGAATTATTGATAGCGATCGAGTGTAGAGCTATTATATCCACAATACTAATCAGACGGGTAAAAATATAGGCTTGATACCCAACCCTCCGTCAAAAGGGCTAGTCATGCCTAGTCTCGTTTCCAGACCCTATTTATTGAGAAACAAGGTAAATGTTTACCTTGTTTCTCAATAAATAGGGTCTGGGAACGAGACTAAGCTATGCACAAATGGATCAAAATGGTTAAATAACATATCACGTGACCTCCAGACTGTATTCAGTGGCAGGGGCACGAGGACAACTATGCGTATGCTTAGACCACTAAAATCGACGATACCTTTAGTTCGGAAGGATTTCATGTAACAGCGATGGCTATTCCTAACTTTCCTGCCATGCAGACATACAATTAACGTATTACAAGACAATAACAATAATATATTTTAATAAATTAATTAGCTGTTTTAATAATGTGATAAATCTCTAAAGTACCTAGTGAGTTTAATGGTGCAATCAGATTTTTAAAATCACAATCGTAAGCCGAGTTATGCATTGATGTCCACAATTTCTTGACATACGGTATGTGTGTGCACATACATATATACACATGCACACACATACACACACGTGTATGTGTGCATTGTGTATGTATTTATGTGTGTATGTATGTATGTATGTATGTATGTATGTATGTATGTGTGCATTGTGTATGCATGTATGTGTGGATGTGTGGATGTGAATGTGTGTGTGCATTGTGTGTATGTGTGCATGTGTGTGTAATGTACATGTGTGTGTGCATGTGTGTGTGCACGTGTTTGTGCATGTGTGTACAGTAGTGGTCAAAAAAACATCACACATCGTCTTAGTGCTACTATCTGGCGACTATTCAAAACTATTGAACAAACGAAACCTATATCGGCACCTAAAAAGTGTTAACTAGCAGGTGGGACTTAGTCTTAGTCTTTGCATCGTGCGCTTGATATTCGATAGTGCGCGCTATTAGAAAAGTAGGACAGCGCTCGCATGTGAAAGATGACACTGCGAAAAACCCTCAAGTCTTCGTCTGAAGCTATCGGTACGTAATTAAAATTTGACTGCTCATTACATTAGAACAAATTTGTTCTTAGAATATGTCTTGATTCACTGGCCAGACGAAGATTCTGTAACAGCCTTGCCAAAAGATCGCATTTTGGAGAAAGAAGTGGAAGTACGGACTCCCTGCACCATTAAATATGGAAAGGGAACCTATACGGGAATCATCGCCGCAATTGGTAAGTGCGCACGCACATATTAAACGCCTGAATGTAACAGAACATTTGATATACTGTACATGTATCTAGGACCTTACAAACACATGAAAGAGCTGGAACGGAAATTTGAAGAGGAGTCCTGGAATCCGTTTTGTGAAGAAGACGGTTCGAGCGAGTGGGAAATGAATGGCGAGCGGGAAAAGGATGCTTCGAGCGCGTGGGAAACGGAAGGGGAGACTGAAAAACTAGATGGGAATGGAATCAATGGAGGTGAAAGCAACGAAGATGCAGCTGTAAAGAGTTCAGGGAAAGGAAAGGCAGCTGAGAAGAGTACAGGGGAAGGAAAAGCAGCAGCTGAGAAGAGTTCAGGGGAAGGAAAGGCAGCAGGGAAAGGAAAGGCAGCAGGGAAAGGAAAGGCAGCAGGGAAAGGAAAGGCAGCAGGGAAAGGAAAGGCAGCAGGGAAAGGAAAGGCAGCAGCTGAGAAGAGTACAGGGAAACGCAAGACAGCTGTGAAACGTAAACAAGAGTTACAATAAAATTCATTTGATTAAAAGATGACATACTGACAAAGCCTCCACCCAAAAAGACAAAAGGAACAGGAAAGTTTTTTTTTCCCCTTTGGGCTTCTGCATACAGTATGCTCATGAAAGTAACAAATGGTTTATGTTTTCTTCCATGTATACATGCATAAGGTGATCTTCTATTTGCTGGACTGTTGCCACTTGGTGGTAAAGAAGTTTGCAATCCCTCCACCACCAAGTTTCAGTACGATGAAGCTAGAATTAAGGTGTTTGCCGTGTACCCATGTGGAAATGCAGCACTCATGCAGCATGTACCTTGCTTCGTAGGCTTTTCTGCAAGCTAAACATGTTAAAGTTCCCACAGCTGAGGTCTGGTGTCCAATACGTGTACATATATGTAATGACAACATGTTCATGTGATACATTATCACAGTTGAAAGGCACAAGTAAGGAAGCAAAAGATGATGCTGTCAATATTGATGCTGATGAGGCTGTAGAAGATGATGTAGTGATTAGTGACACTGGTAAGAATTGTTTATATGCATGATTCTCGGTTGATATGCTTTTATTCCTTTTATACATTTAGATTCTATCCATCTGGAACTAGAACTTATGGAACTTAAGGAACTAATCCATAATCTTCAAACCAGTCAAGATGCAACCAGCCAGCTGTTGGAATCAATGTCCACTTATGGAACTTAAGGAACTAATCCATAATCTTCAAACCAGTCAAGATGCAACCAGCCAGCTGTTGGAATCAATGTCCGCAACATTATTTTCTCAACAGGAAAGCATAAACACAATTGTTCAGCACCTTGATTTACTAGAGAAAATATCCACTGGTGACTTTCCCTACAGTCCTACTACCTCGGCTAATGATAATCCATCAGCTTTCCAGTCACTGCCAAATCCAGCACAGCTTCAATCCCCACTTTCATCTACATCTTTGTCATCAGTGCTTATGTCTCCAAAAAACTTTCAGCAATCATCCCATTTCCAGCAGTCATCCCAGTACCAGCAGTCGTCCCAGTTCCAACAATCGTCCCAGTTCCAGCAATTGTCCCCATTTTAGCAGCCATCCCAGTTCAAGCAGTCACTCCAGCCTCAGCAGTCGTCACAGTTCCAGCAATTGTCCCCATTTCAGCAACCATCCCAGTTCAAGCAGTCGTCCCAGTCCCAGCAGTCGTCACAGTTCCAGCAGTCGTCACAGTCATCACAGTTCCAGCAATTGTCCCCATTTCAGCAGCCATCCCAGTTCAAGCAGTCATCCCACTTCCAGCAGTCTCCATCTTCACACCAGTTTCAGTCTCCAGACCTCTATCAGCCACCTTCCACTTCATCTGCCAAGAGTATGCTTATGCCAACTAAACTGAATTTTACAGCAGACAAGGCAACTGACAACTCATGTCCAGCTCCACTACCTCTAAGTACTGGTACAACTGTTTGTCTGCCTACTAGTGAAATTAAGAATGAGACATTGAAGTCCCCCAATGATGTTCTTCTTGTAAACTACAAATTAAGGGTTCCATCGAAGATTTCAACTCTTGCAGTGAAGTTAGCCAGGGATGCATATTTTGGAGACCATGTACTTGAACGATGCTTCCTGCGTTACCAGTTTTGGAACTTCAAGAATTGAAGGCATTCATATTCATGCAGTCTCCACAGTTTTGGGAGTCACCGACAGAATTTGAGCCAATTTGGAAGTGCTGTTGCTATGCTATTGGCCAAGCATGTAAGAGACTTAGAGATGGTAAAAAAGGCACATCTGCACAACCTGTAGTAATTTAATACATGTGCAAGCTGTTGTATAAATGTTTGCATCAACAAACGTTTCATCACCATACAATGATAAAAGTCAGTAGTATACATGTACATGGACGTGTATATGTATATGTAAAGGAGTTTCTGGTTGGGTTTTTACATGTACCAGGACCTTCTGGCAATCCACACACCTACACATCTACACATCATCCCTTGGCACCCATGTACATGTACACCCACAATCCCTTGTCATTACACACATGTACATAGTTACCCACTTGTAATCCCTTGTCACTACACACATGTACACACCCACTTGTAATCCCTTGTCACTACACACATGTACACACCCACTTGTAATCGCTTGTCACTACACACATGTACACACCCACTTGTAATTGCTTGTCACTACACACATGTACACACCCACTTGTAATCGCTTGCATGTACACACACCCACTTGTAATCCCTTGGCACTACACACATGTACACACACACTTGTAATCCCTTGGCACTATACACATGTACACACCCACTTGTAATCCCTTGTCACTACACACATGTACACACACACTTGTAATCCCTTGGCACTACACACATGTAATCCCTTGTCACTACACACATGTACACACCCACTTGTAATCCCTTGTCACTCTACTTTATGTACAAACCCATGCCTGGACCATCTCATGGCATTATATTTATTATCACTTGTCCTTATACACACATTTACATATAAATCAATAGCCAGTTGCCCAACCATTAACATCTATAACCTTAGGCAAAACTTTACGTAAATGTCTTATATATTTTGAACACTTTTCTGTGTCAACAGTGTGCCAAAATGCAAGAATTCCATCCACAAGTTCCTGTTTCACCTTCGGCTTCACCTCCCTACGGATATACTCTTTTAACTCATGCCATAGATTTTCAATTGGATTGATGTCAGGGGACTCAGGAGGTGCTCCCCACTAGTTCACTCCTTTCTCTACCAGCCAATTCTGTGCATACTTGGATGTATGCTTTGGATCATTATCCATCATCAAATGGTGGTGATTGGGAGCCAGTGTTTGAATTGAAGGCAAAAGGGTGGAGTCTAAAATCTTCACAAAAAGCTCCTTGTTCATGATGCCATCAAATACACAAATGGCACCTCTTCCCTGCATGCTGATGGCAGCCCACACGTGAACCTTTGTCGGGTGCTTTGGTCTAGATCATAAAAAAAAATTACATCATTATACATGTACATGTACTTAGCAATGCGCATACTTTGGCTTAGGCTTTGGAGCCTCCCCGATTTTTCGGCAGCAAAATCGTCTGTGGCTCTCCATTTGGACACTACACTCATCAGTCCACAAAATGTCTTCAAAATCATCCATCAAATTCGCCTTCGCCCAATCCAGCCGCTTCTGTTTGTTAACATCGTGTATGAGCTGGCAGTATGCGCTACCGCGAAATGTCCATCCAAGGGATCTCCTGCAGCGAAGAACAGTGCGCAGACTTATCTTATAGCCACGTGCCTGTAACAGCCGGTGGAGTTGGTGCGCAGTTGTTTCGTCGTCGAGTTGCATCTGCTGCTCAACTAAGGCCTTAATTTCTGCTGTCAACTTGGACAAACGCCCTGAGCCCGGCTTTCTAGCGATGCTGTGGGTTTCCGCGTACCTCTTCAGGAACAGAAATATGATTTCGCGAGTACACGATAGATTTTCGGCCTTCAGTAGGTTACATATAGTTGGAGCTTTGTAGCCTTTGCGCGCAAGAAATAAGATGTGAAGCTTCAAATAGTCGCTATAGACCATCTTTATCAAATGACAACTGAAGCACGTGCATGTGAAATAGCGGGCAGCAAATAAAAAAAAAAACTAACCTAAAACGATGTCATTTCACAACTAAAAATGTGCTAAATAGTAAGCGTATATACGATACAAAACCAAATGAACCTACAAACAAAGCCATATATTCGTCGCACGATAGTGCCACTAAGACGATGTGTGATGTTTTTTTTTGACCGCTACTGTATGTGTCTATGAATGAGTGTGTGTGCATTTGTGTGTTTCATGTACATTGTGTGCATGCCTGTAGCCAGGAAGTCTGGTGGGATCGATTGATAGGACTTCCGCATTTCTGAAAGTACTAATAGTCACATACGGGGCCCCTTACATTTATCCAAATACAAAAAGCAAGAGCCCTGTCACCTTTGGGCTAAAGCATCACACGGGGGGATCAACCAATCCCCGATCTCCCCAGGCTGTGCATGTGCGTATGTGTTTTTGTCATGCATATGTGTGTGCATGTGTGTAATGTGTGCGCATGTGTGCATGTATGTGTAACTCCCATGATGTGTGTGCATGTGTGCATGTGTGTATGTGTGCATGTGTGTATGTGTGCATGTGTGCATGTGTGTATGTGTGCATGTGTGTATGTGTGCATGTGTGTGATGTGTGTATGTGTGCATGTGTTTGTGCATCTGTGTGCATGTGTGTACATGTGTGCATGTGTGTGCATGTGTGTGCGCATGTGTACATGCATGTGTGTGTGCATGTGCGTGTGTGCATGTGTGTGTGCATGTGCGTGTGTGCATGTGTGTGTGCAACCCAAATGTAATGGGCCATGTAGATGCTGAATCCATAAACCTAGGTGGGACACTGGGAGTGTAAGCACATCATTGTAACAACCCAATAATGAACTGGCAAAGCAGATGGCCATGGAAATGGAGTGATCTGGTATTTAGTTGGGTTACACATTCCTGTTCTTGGAGTAAATAAATGGAGTGATGAATTAGAGAAGTCATCTGAATAATGTGTACTTAAAAGAAAAAACGTAATTACTACACTTTTCAATCATGTACAGTGTATAAAGTTATGCAACTATTTGCATGCATGCATGCAAATAGTTGCTACACTTGTAACCTTTTAAGTATATGACATGATTGGTAACTACAACTACAATTAGTAATTATGTTTTTTCTAACATTATTCGGATGACTTCACCAATTTATTACTACTGCATCATTACAGTTATTTACTCCAAGAACAGGAATGTGTAACCCACGCAAATGCATGTGTGGGTAAGGTGTGTGCACATACCTACAGAAATACTTTACTCTTTGAACGCCAAGTGCATATATGCATGCATTTTCACACAACCATATAATCATCCGCTGTTGTTTTATTACAAAGAATTGCTTTGAATAGTACCTTTTACATTTACGTAAAATACATGCATGCATGCAAGTCAGTGCAATATACTAACATGCATATAACCAGCATGTATAGATGCTGAATCCATAAACCTATAAGTGGGGCACTGGGAGTGTAAGCACATCTTGTGTTGTAACAACCCAATTATGATTCTTTATGAACTGGCAAAGCAGATGGAGATGGAGTGATCTGGCGCTTACGTGGGCTATACATTCTGGTTCTTGGAGTAAATAATTGGAGTGATGGATTAGTGATTCCTGTTCTTGGAGTAAATATGAGGAGTGCTGAATTAGTGCAGTCATCTGAATAATGTGTTCTTGAATAAAAACATAATTACTACAGATATCGATGTAGCCAATCATGCCATGTACTAGTAACTTTACAATGTGTAGCAACTATCTGCATGCATGCATGCATGCATCATGAAGGTCCACACTTTTTATTTACATTGTCATGGTAAAATCCATATAACGGTATAACGGTACAACGGAGCTATATGTACACATAACAAAATACTTGTGAGTAATAATGTATATGCTCCCATGTCATTTTACTAGGGTGTGACCTAAATAGAATCCAGGTGGATTTTGATACACTATTACTGCACAAGAGCAGCCATGCTACTTACATGTAACCTTCACTCTCAACACAAAGTGGCATGCAGGATGATAAACAATTAAACTTGCATCAAATTTGAAACTTAGTGTAGGCCTATGCATGCATACTATAACATGCGACACAACACGAAGCGCTAGTGGTGTACATACACGAACATTGTACGCAAGCCTTCATAAGCACAGCCAGATTACACGCATGAATACGGTAATTGCATGCAAGCAACGTCATTTATGGCCTTATAAGGCCATCACAATGATAAACGTTCGCGCCTCAGAAATGGAACATGACCATGGTAACCACAAAAGCCGCCATCTTGACAGAGTAGCTTATATGGCGACCTATAATTTGAGTGCCAGCGTTCGATAACTCCGATTCACAGTATTTCGACCCGTAATCAAAGAAAAGATATCGAACTAAGCTTTCTTGTTATACTATATAAGTTTTGTAGATCCGTACTCTGATTTTGGGGTCAACGATCCTTTTCTGTACTGATGATGATGATATAGCCCTACTACCAGCCTGTTACTTCCTAGTCTCATACCCAGACCCAAATGTATGTAACGATGATCATCGCTTACAGTATGACATCACGTACAGAGGGTCTGGGAAACAAAGTTGTTCCCGGGATCGGGAATGTCAATGGAATGTTCATAATTATGTGTCATCATAGCAACAACTACGTCATCACAACAAGACGTGACGTTTGTACATGTACAAGTGTGTCCGTCTCGATTCTGATTGGACCACCGACATTCCGGCGGACAGAACAACTTCGATCGTCTTGTTTCCCAGACCCTCTGTATGTGATGTCATACTGTACACGGCTAACTCCTACCGGATGTTGTAACAGTGGTGGTAGTGTCAGTGTCAGCTGTTGTACATCGATGATCACATTGATGAGCAGACCTGAGGATTTGGTCCGATGAACCACACCATATTTGAAACGGCAGTCATATTCACTCAGGAGAGGCACACTGGCTGGTGTGGCGACAGGGTCCATGTGTCGCACAATGCAGAATGACTCATGTGGACTCCAAAACAGCCAATCAGAGCTCCTATCTCCTGCGTGAGTTGCAGGTGATATTATACATGCTAATTAGTGGAGTATAACGTACAATGGAATTGGTTCCAGATTTGTATACAACAAATTCAACTGCCTGTCAGAACCCCTGTAGTATGGGTAAGGAAATAGTGAGATAGTTACGAAACGTGTAAATGTGCATACCTTAGACAAAGCCACCCATATATGTACTTCTTGTTCTGATGGAGGATAAGAGCAATATGCAACCTAATGTTGGGAAGGCTGAAATGCGAGCTGACACCTCAATGTAAGGAAGACAAACTTCAGTCCCTGTGAATCATGCATATGACAACATCACACATACAGGTACATGTACATGCGCAAACCATTCATCAAGGATGAGATATGCCATCGCTGCAGCCTTTGACACAATTGGTTCGTACTTCGTACCGGCCATTGAGGTAAGTGTCGCTTAGGATGATGCTTAAATTCGTTTTGCCATCATCTAGACATCTACACTACCATAGAATTGCATACTTACAAATTAAGACGATAGGCTTAACTTTATCTGTACTAGGAGTGTCATTCGCGGATTCGCCAATGGTATTTGTAGGTTCAGAATTTCAAGTTATATCCGTACAAGTGAGTATGTTCATGGGGATCGCTTGTTACAGTAGAAATGGTGTGTTTCAATACAGACGGCCATGTAGTCTCGTTCCCAGACCAATATGACGCAATGTTTATCACAAATGGCTCGTCGTATAAGCGTCTGGGAACGAGACTAACGAGCACCCTGTAACTAATCAGTTGAGTAGAAGTTTCTTTAGTGTTCCAATTCGTAGTTTATTATATATCATTCGCTTTTGTTGTTTTTGTCAAAATGCCTTCACGTAAGTATAAAGCCAGAGCTAAACGTCGAGCGGAATACCTCCAAAAGCGAGAGGAAATATTGAAAGAGCGATCGTCAGAAGAGAGCAAAGAAAAAGCTCGAGAACGATATCATCGGAACCCCGAGCCAAAACTAACCGCTGAGGAAGAACGATATCACCAGAACTCCGATCGAAAGCAAACCGTTGAGTGGAAAGAACCCCGAGCCAATACTATTTTTAAAGCGGCAACGGTACAATGAAAATAAAGCGGTCATGAACTGTGCAGAACATCGGGACGATTCCATCGCTTCTCCTGCGAAAAGAATGCGATTGCAAGAACGACCGACAGATCAACATGCTGCACGAAGCAAATGCTACCGCAAGGGTAATGAGCTTAGAAAGATATCTACCAATAAACCCCAAAGGTACGTTTGAATTGGACTGAGTGATACAATACGTATTTTGGGTCGGATGAACATGTACATGTATGCGTGTATTATAATAGGTAACTGCAATACAATAATGTTTATAACCTTTGCGTTGCATGGTTTGGTGATGCGTGCAATTGACCCGTGTATAAATGTGTCTCCGTTGTTCTGTGTATAATTATGTGTAGCCACGCATAATAGTTACTGTGCCTGACTGTCATTGGTTATCATAACATGAAAAAAAACTTATATATTCTTTGTAACTATACAAAATACAGATCATTAAAAAAAATCTGTGCAACATTGTAAGCTTAAAAGCTAGGGCTATCCTATGTAAAGATCAGATAGTTGTTAGTGGTCATCTGATAGCATGACTTTGCCCTTTCATCAACAGGTCCATTAATAGTTTTCACATGGCTTCTGTTTACATGCAGATAATATTGTTATTTTTTAAAGTACTTGTGCATTGCAAGTGTTCACAAAAGAATCTGAATAGTTGTGAAATAGACATCAATTGTGAAGGGACAAAGGTGCTATTTCAAGAATGCACGGAAGATGTCGAGCTGGCCTTGACAATCTTGATTCAAGGTGTGGTAATCAGACTTGTGCTTTAGTGTGTGGCATGGGCACCCTATTTCCTGTGAGTTCCCAACATGCTTGGTTTGAAGGGTAACTGACCTGAGTTATTCAGCGAGGAAGGTGCAGCACCAGAGCATGCAATAGTCAGTGAAGACCTTTCCTGTCACTATGCCTACTACTACCCCTACTCCTCCCCTCCTCCCCCTACTCCTCCCGTCCTACCCCTACTTCTCCCCTCCTACCCCTACTCCTCCCCTCCTACCCCTACTCCTCCCCTCCTACCCCTACTCCTCCCCTCCTACCCCAACTCCTCCCCTCCTACCCTACTCCTCCCCTCCTACCCTACTCCTCCCCTCCTATCCCTACTCCTCCCCTTTCCTGTCACTATGCCCTACCTACCACTACCCTCCCCTTACCTACTGTAACTTCTTTTTTACCAATAGTGAGCAGCCGACACTCATTTATGCATTTCCATTTCATTGGACACATGCTGTCATGCAGTATATGCTCTGCCACTGCACACCTACCATTAAACAAAACATGGGAGACATTATCTGAAGTCCTAGTCAGTTAATGTCTATTGTCCTGAATGTCCACCCAGGGGTACAATTGGACACCCGGGTGGACAGCAAAAAAAAGATTTTGCCGTTCAGTCACGGAAGGGACTGGCTGCATTTAACGGTACAAGCTTACAGAACAAGTCTTTTCAGGATCGGGCCGAGATAAGTAAGGCTTAAATACTTTGGTACTCGTAAAATGACCCGTGCTAGCGGACAATCCATTATGCTCCAACCAATCCGCACAGAGCGTAATGGATAGGTCCACTAGAACAGCTCGTTCTATATGTACCAAAAGGATTTAAGCTTTGCTTATCTCGGCCCAATCTTGAAAAGACTTGTATGATAAGCCAGTACTGTCAAATGCTACATGGTCCCTTCCGTGACCGAACGGCAAAAACCTTTTTTGCTGTCCACCTGGGTATACAATTGTACCCCCGGGTGGACATTCAGGACAATAGACATTAAACAGAAATTTTAAAAATTGCCTGACCCTGCGTTGTTCATAATTTTGAACAACTTTCCAACTAAAATTCAGGTTGTGGGGCTAACATTGGTTGACGTAATGCCTTAAAGTTAGCCATACATAAACTTCAGAATTTAGTTGTATTAAAATCTGGATGATCAATTGAGCAGAGGTCAGATGCATGTACAGTACGCATCGTCACTAAAAACAGTTTTGTGGCATGTGCAAGCATTGTGGCTGCTTGTGAAGGACCCTGCATGTTAAGTACATTTAACCCATTGCTGGCTAAATAGCAATTAATGGAAACACCCTCCCAGCAAAATGAAATTTTAACCGTTAATCTCAATGGAGGCTTATAGTCACGGAGACGCATCCAGCTGCCAAAACTAAAAGACTTTTTAATGGGCAAGTTAATAGTGAAGGTTGTATAGTTGTTTCTTAACGTACTGTCGCTAACAAATCGTTCATTAGAAGCGTTACTATGAAAACAGCGTTTCATATGGCACAGCTGCTTTTGTCGTAATTAAGCACACTTTTCGACTCGCCTAAATTCAAAATATCGAGTGTGTCATCGTACAGTTTCTACAGAATCGTAGGGGAGGAGTGGGTTAGTTGAGCCACTTTTTAGGTTTAGGTTTATACTGCCTCTGAGGTTTGGTATTAAGCAGAGGTTAATACTCTGATGTAAAGGGGCATCACTTGGGTACATGTCGTAGGAATGTTAGAGACTGGAGATGTACGTGAGAATAGGGACATTATTAAAAATCAACAGGTGTCAAATGGCACAACTAACCCAGCCAAGTGGGTTAGTTGTGCCAGGTACATGGGTCAGTTCAGCCATATGCTGCCTTCAGCCAAAGTTAGTTGCATTGCACAATAATTGCTAACATAAGTAGGTCTAGGCCTTATGTTGTCAAATCATTGATAAAAGCAAATTCATACATGACACTTTTTCAATGAGAGCTCTTGAAATTGATTGGCAAGTGTTTTTAACGTTATTCAAAGTCATTTTTCTATTTAGAAATTAAAACAGAATACTTCTGAGATTGCTGCATAGCCAAATAAGCATAGCTCACTATTTCTATTACGTCAATCAATAAATCATTTTAATGCCATACAATTGCAGCTAAAGCGTATGGCTCAACTAACCCCCTTTGCAAATGGCTCAACTAACCCCACTACTAACTTTTCCTGTAACTACCTAAGTTGTATAAAAAGGAAGCAAAGTATAGAATTCATTATAAACATAAATATAGCTGCATACATGCACTTTCAAACACCCAAGACTGAAACAAGAATATAGTCATTGGGTAGAAATTATGAGGGCACAAACCGTAAAAACAGAATTTCACTTTGATCATCAAAATTCTTATTTTTGAATTTCATATTCTGATGAATACTAAAACAAAATCCTAAAGTAGGACAAAAATCTAGTCATAACACTTAATGCCAATATATGTTAACATAATTCAATTATGTTTCAATTATGTTTCTTCATGGAGCTAAAACAGGGAGTGGCTCAACTAACCCAGTGGCTCAACTAACCCACTCCTCCCCTACAGCTGTATCTGTTGCCTATGTGTATTACTAATATCAAGGTAAAATGACTTAGGGAAGGATACTTTAAAGTTGTTTGTTACGCCATATTCCGACGCACTGTTTAACGTCATTCGCCGGGAACGGGCTAATAATTTATGCACCATTTGACGTCAACCACTGGGATAGGGTTAAGCATGCTGAATGTATCATCTGGTGCATGGAGTGAGGTGAAGTTGAGTTGACACAGATCACTTTAATTTGCAGAGTACTGTAATTGATGATGGACAAACCTGTTGCTGTCATAGGAAGAAGAAAACAGACTTATATGAGAAGATAAAGTTTTGCTGGCTGGTATCACTACTTTTATATAAAAACTGAGTAACATTGCTTATGGACGGAAAAATATTTATCATCCATGGCTGAGTTTGTACTATATAAATGATATTCTGTATACCAAATTTAGATAGTACTTATCATATGTGATCAGTGTATAAATATCTGTTGCAACTTGAGTTATGAAATTCAGTTAATATAATTTTGAAAGCCAGTTATGAATAAAAAGCAATGAAACTAGTATATAAAAACTTTCTCTATGAGAAAGTTGGTGGTATATAGGATTTGAATGCAATAGTGGTGTAAAAAGCAGGGAAACAAGGGTTGAATGATAAGGAAAAACGAAATAGTCCTATATTTAGCTGGCACACATTGTAAAACATCACATTGTCCATGCCTGTGCTAAACATAGGACTATTTCGTTTTTCCTTATCATTCAAACCTTGTTTCCCTGCTTTTTACACCACTATTGCCTTCAAATCCTATATACATGTACCACCAACTTTCTCATAGAGAATACTTGTTATATCTATTGATTGGGCGTAGCAAATTGGTTTGAAAAGAATTGAGAGGTAAATATTCAAATTTCTTGTCGATCAGTAGCTACACTGTTTAAAAAAAGGCCTGAGGGGTGTTAGGTTTTAGGGGTGTTACAGCCCAGGGAGTGTTATGGCAACACACAAGAGTGTTCAGCTGACATATATGGGTGTTAGCAAACTATGCTGGGGTGTTAGCAACATACCCCACCAACAGTGGGGTGGGGTGTTGGGTGATTTTAAAGGTGTGTTGTCACAACACTGGTTTACCGCATTACACCCCATATATGATAAGTTCCGAGCCTTGTTTGTAATTACTTTCTGTTGGTTGAGGGCGTGGTTTGCGAAATAATATGGCAGCATACATGCATGATGGCAGCTGTGACAGACTTCGTGATACTGGTATGCACTCACACAACTTAACAGTTAAAAACTTCTAAGATATGCTGGCCATGGCCCGTGCTTTGGTGTAGAATTCTAGACTAGGCCTATAGGGCAGTGCTAGGCCTACACGTTGCTTGCATGCAATTACCGTATTCATGCGTGTAATCTCGCTGTGCTTATGAAGGCTTGCGTACAATGTTCGTGTATGTACACCACTAGCGCTTCGTGTTGTGTCGCATGATGTAGTATGCATAGGCCTACACTAAGTTTCAAATTTGATGCAAGTTTGTTTATTTCCTGCATGCCACTTTGTGTTGAGAGTGAAGGTTAAGTAGCATGGCTGCTCTTGTGCAGTAATAGTGTATCAAAATCCACCTGGATTCTATTTAGGTCACACCCTAGTAATATGACATGGGAGCATATACATTATTACTCACAAGTATTTTGTTATGTGTACATATAGCTCCGTTCTACCGTTATACCGTTATATACATTTTACCATGACAATGTAAATAAAAAGTGTGGACCTTCATGATGCATGCATGCATGCAGATAGTTGCTACACTTGTTAAGTTACTAGTACATGGCATGATTGGTTGGTTACATCGATATCTGTAGTAATTATGTTTTTATTCAAGAACACATTATTCAGATGACTGCACTAATTCAGCACTCCTCATATTTACTCCAAGAACAGGAATCACATGCAAATAGTTGCGTAACTTTATACATGATTGACAACTGTAGTAATTACGTTTTTTCTCAAGTACACATTATTCAGATGACTTCTCTAATTCATCACTCCATTTATTTACTCCAAGAACAGGAATGTGTAACCCACCTAAATACCAGATCACTCCATTTCCATGGCCATCTGCTTTGCCAGTTCATAATTGGGTTGTTACAACGATGTGCTTACACTCCCAGTGCCCCACCTAGGTTTATGGATTCAGCATCTACATGGCCCATTACATTTGGGTTGCACACACACATGCACACACACATCACACACATGCACACATACACACATCACACACATGCACACACATTACACATACATGTACATGCACACATGCACACACATTACACATATGCACACACATACATGCTGTATGCATGACAAAAACACATACACACATGCACACCATAGGCGGCGGAAGGTGAATAAACCTGGGGGGGCGGAAGAGTAAAACTGGGGGGGGGGGAGGTTCGGCCAAACACAAACGGGGGGGGGGGGGGGGGGGGGGGGTGCAGGGGGTCCCCACATTATGGCTCTTCTACTACGGCGTTTCCACCCGGTACTCTCCGCGTCTACTAGCGGCCGAGGCACCTCCCTCTCACCAGCAAGGTGGTGTGGGGGAGCGCTGTAAGCTCCCCAATCGGGGTCTGGGGCGGAGCACCAGAAGCTTTCACACTTTACGCTTCAAATCCCGCTAAAAATTAGTCGGCTGCCGTGCGAACATGTACCAGAGATAATAAATTAAAAATGGCCCGTGTTTATATTTTAACGAGCGTATCTTCGTTAACGCTTCCATGAATCCATGTACCTGTTTAAACATTTCAGGAAAGAACTGGTACTCCAACAGGATTTTAAAGAGATAGCACGCAGCTGAGTTCACAATTACGTCGATACGCTCGTTTAAAACACGGGCCATTTATTTCGGTGTGGCGGAGGAGGGATATATCGCGGTGGACAATAAATTTTTCACGCATGTATTTTAAAAAGAATACGCGCAAGCAATAGCGCCATACAAAAGTTCATTGCGACAACGAAGCACGATGTAGCGAAGCGGTCTATGACAGGTTTATGGTTTATGCTATTTTGAAGCGCGTGCGTTACTTATAACGCACGCGCATCTATATACCATTATTAGAATAATTCGCGGAAGTCATGCATGCTCACAGAATTTAATGTAATAAAATAGCTGTACTACCTAAAATCTGGGGGGGCTGAATGATACGTCAGCCCCCCCTATGGCAAAAGTGGGGGGGCAAAAGCCCTCTAGCCCCCCCCCCCCCCCCCCGTCTCTGCCGCCTATGCACACACATATGCATGACAAAAGAACATACACACATGCACACACATATGCATGACAAAAACACCTACACACATGCACACACATATGCATGACAAAAACACATACACACATGCACACACATATGCATGACAAAAACACATACACACATGCACACACACATGTACACCTTCATGTACATACACGCACATGCACAGCCTGGGGAGATCAGGGAACGGTTGAACACAATAAGATGTATGTGCACAGATGACAATACATGTATGTTACACATGCCAATTAATCTGATTACTTACAGTTACATTGTACATGTACATGTATAATGCTGATTATTAATGATACAATTACATGTGCACTATTTCAATCAACCTTCGGTTGATCCCCCTGTGTGATGCTTTAGCCCAAAGGTGACAGGGCTCTTGCTTTTCGTATTTGGATAAATGCAAGGGGCCCCGTATGTGACTATTAATACTGTCAGAAATGCAGCAGTCCTATCACTTGATCCCACCAGACTTCCTCGCTACAGGCATGCACACAATGTACATGAAACACAAATGCACACACACTCATTCATAGACACATACACACATGCACACACACATGCACACACACATGTACATCACACACACAATGCGCACACATACACACAATGCACACACATTCACATACACACATGCACACATACATACATACACAATGCATACATACATACATACATACATACACAATGCACACATACATGTATGTGTGTATGTGTGTGTGCATGTGTATGTATGCATGTGCACACACATATACACATGCACACACATTCACATGCACACACAATGACACACACATGCACATGTGTGTATGTGTGTTCATGTGTGTGTGTATGTGTATAATTTATATGTGTGTGTATGCATACATGCACACACACATTCACACATAAACAGATACAATGCCTTTGTGTTGGACAGTGAGTGAAGTGCGCTCTTTGGAACTACTCAAAAGTCCTGTTAAGCTTTCCTCACAATTGGACAATTATTAGACATCCATAATACGTACAGTGTATCCTAGCTGTTTGTGTCCTTTCTTGTCATTCATTTTTTTAATCAAACTTTTGAGGTCGTGCTGTTTCATTGCGCATGCGTGACCTTAGTATAAGCACGTTCTCTACCTCTATTCGTAAATAGGTAAGTTTATTTTTAAGCCTTTTGTTTTCTTCCAGCGCTGTGCGATGCATTCGTGTAACACGATTTGCTTTGCAGGCTTTGAAGAGAGTTCATCGAGTTTTTCGTAGTAATGATAGTAGTATACATGTAGCAGTTCACGATCGGAATGCCTTCATGACTCCACTACTGCCATAAAGCAGTTCACGATCGGAATGCCTTTATGAATACACTACTGCCATAAAGCAGTTCACAATCGGAATGCCTTTATGACTCCACTACTGCCATATACGCACAAGCTGAGGAAAAGTATACTACCGCTTGCTGCGCTACCTCACTATAATGAGCCCTGCTTAAGGCGGGTAAGTACCTTGTCGCATTAACATTAAATAACGACCTGCCTTACCTTACAAAGTTTAT
The DNA here is from genome assembly GCA_949361645.1 of Spongilla lacustris. NCBI lineage: Eukaryota > Metazoa > Porifera > Demospongiae > Spongillida > Spongillidae > Spongilla > Spongilla lacustris. Next base: position 3,188,277 of record OX442430.1, read on the forward strand.
ATGACACGCCGGCTCTAACAAGGAGGTAAGCTTAACAATGGGTACGATTAACGTTATTGTCACCGATCAGCTTAGCGAACATGACGGCTGCACCAAGATTCAATTAAGGTCAGGCGTGTCTCATATTGGAAACTGACCTTTATCTGGGTTTTTTTGTGTCGGAAGCGTGTAGAAAAACTATCGGCATATATGCTTATAGTTTTGTTGTACATGCACGTATATGTTGTATTTAATATTGTCAACGAAGCAATTGTATAGTTTATTAATATCTATTCATAAGATCACGGGGCCACGGCTGTTTCGAGTGGACAAAAGGCTTATAAATAGAACACAGTGACATTATTTACGGTTCAAGTAAAACATGGCTAGCCGCCATCTCATTTAAAGTTCGCCGATTAAAAATGCAAAACGTGTAGCTGTAATGCGCATCTTGAAACCATTTCCAACTTGTAAAACCAGTTTGATTTTTATTTTCACTTAAACGCATGTCCCAACGCGTAGCGTGATTGTACACTTTGCCACGCGCATATTGTACTCTCCAAATGGCGCGAAAAATGCCATTCAGTCTGACCTTCGTATCTTTTTTTCCGCCCTTATAAGTGGTACAAAAAGACGCAAAAGTGGAACGATCAACCTTTTTCACGTAAGAATATGCGTTTTACTCGTGGTGCCGCAGTTCCTGCCACTCACAGAAATACATAATAACACACCATCCACATCATGAATAATGCGCACCACCTCATAAATAGCCATAGAATCCTACCACATATATATGCCGGTTGGCGGTGCAAACTTCAAAGAGGAGTCAAAGCCAAGGGCAAACCAACAAAGTAAGAGCCTACATACCAGTGCAGGGCCTACATACCAGTGCAGGGCCTACATACCAGTGCAGAGCCTACAGTGATAGTCTATAGCTATTGGTTGCATTTGACATCAGTGTCTCAACCAGACCAGGAGGAGATCCACCCACAATTGTTCTGCACATTGTGCCATAAGGCAATGCAGGTGGTGTAAAAGAACCAATATAAGTGCCAAGTGCAGCCATATAACTGGTACAGGATTCATGTATTACAAGTACATGTGCTTAACATGATGTTATGTTGTAGGCATGTAAGCCATTTTACAAGCCATGATGTACCATTTCAAGTAATATGATTGCAGGCTGCCTCAAAGTCAGTAGCTATGGTATGCACACCAAAAGGCATGATGGCTGTGATAGATGCACTTGTTCCACCTGCTATTATCACCAAAGTACCTATGCCTTCTGTATTAACAAAATAGATATTGTCAATGGTAGATACAGTTATGTGTCCAATTTATTTGGGCTGCTACATCAACCAATACAGCTACCATGCCATGCCTATGTTTGTGGTTGGTGTCTAAGAAGTGGATTTGCGTCACTGTACAACTGAAGTGCCCCTGCTGCTATTCAGTCACCATGCAGTCTTCAGCTAGCCGAGCTCAAACAGCATGTTCAGTTGCTTGGTGACATAGTGATGCATTGTGGGACAGATGTTGTCGCCAGCTTACAACACACCCCATTGCGGTCAGCACAACAAGCCACAGTTGAAGATAGCAGCACAAGTTGTACACGAACATCTTCAAAACAGCAGTACACAACTACCTGCAGGAGGAGCAGTAAGTACATACATGCAATTTTACTGTATCAAACTAACACATGGTCTTTTTTTTCCAGCCTTTGACTCTTATGTGGATAACACAGCCATGAGCAGCCATCAGCCAGCTCAGTAAATGCAGCAGGAAGCGTCGGGCTAATGAAATGAGTAGCACTAGGTGCAGAGAGCTCCACTGTCATATTTGAGACTGAACTGAAATCCTTGGACAGAACGGAGGAGCTTTTGCTGAAGTCTGCAGGGATCACCAAAGGCATAGGGCTGGCACTCAAGGCTGATTTGGGGTTGCCATGGAATAGGCTCAGAATGCTGAGAAGGTATTAACTCAGTACATATACAATAACACTCATCATGCTATTATTGGCCCCTCCCACAACCCTTTGTGATGCAATTAGTGCTCCTTTATGCAACTGCATATATGGATGGATTTGGATTTCACAGGCCACTTACTCTTTCAGGTGGTTGAAGGAGGCAGGAGTTAGCCTTGGTACAGCAGGTTCTTTCAAATCACTAGTCGGTGATAACTTGGAGGTAGAATTGACTCCATTTTCAGTTTGCTGTTTCTGGAGGGGGAGAAGAGATCAAGGGTGGATTGGATTCGTTCCCACTATGCAAAGCCGGATGTGGGTTGATGACCAAGTGCATGCACTCCCAGTTCAACCTTGCAGCTACGTATAAAACCACCCCCAATCCATTAGACAGGCTTACGTGCATTGTGAAGGAACACTACTTTTAAAGGTCTTTCCTCAAATTCAGAGTGCAACACTTCCTACTTAAGCTTACATATACGTAGATGCAATATGCTCAATAACAGTAATACCATATTTATTCTCATGTGTCTTCACTAGACAGCACAGCCTAATGGAGTCAAGAGTGTTGGATGGTGGGCTAAAGAGTTAAAATGGCATCGCGATTCAAGTAAGCTAGGTTAAGTTAGGTAGGAGAGGTCAATGGCGTCAAACATCGCGGAAATATTGCAATATTCCAAACGCATACTGTATGAGCTAGGAATCGCGGCACCACGAGTTTTATTGAAAATCTAACAGCCAAAACTATCTCAATTATATTATAAAAGTTTCAGGGTACTTCATAAGGGCGGAAAAAGTACCAGAGCAATCTGTATCACCTGACCTCAAATAATACACACAGAATTCGCGAGCGTATAACATAGTATCCACAGAATATAAGCGGCATTAACTCACATTGTTCAGAGCGCCAGACAATATAGAAGTAGGATCCGAAGTCTAAAGAAGAGTTCAAAACAGTCCTCGTGGTAAAAAGGGAGCATCTTTAAGCCCATGTTGGTTGCTAAGGTCGTAATTAGGTCCGTTGCTATGAAAAAATTTCGTATCATGGGGCGTAGCCTTTTTGTCACAGGTTCAATGGGAATGAAACAGCCGTGGGGCATACACGAACTATTGATGCCTGTGTCAACACCCAATAGAGTGTACTGGCTACACATCAGGGGTGTTGCCTCAAGCACTCCTGAGCGGTTACCACTACACTCCATAGGGCTGAGTGTTATTCCTAAACAGGCGTACGAACACCCCAAAGTGTGTTGCGATAACAAGGTGATGCCGCGGCCAGCACTGGCCGTCCGGGACCGTATTAATATTGATTTGACGGCTCAGTTAGACGGCCCAGCCGTGACCGTGACCGTCACTAAACAGGAGCACGTGATCTAACCGTACGAAATTCGCTGGCCGTCAACTGTTGACCGTGGCTGTCAGGAACTTTCACGGACGGCCAGTTTTACTCACGTAATGGTATAAATAATTACTCAGCTAGTGCATGTATTTTTTTGGTTCTGGTCAGGGTTGCCGAAAGTCAGGCCGGGGTCCGGCCTGTGAGCGGCCGACCTGACAGCCCCGCGCCCGGCCGGCCTGTCAGGTCGGCCTGCCAGGTCGGTATTACTAATATATTCCGGCATAGCTGATTGCAGGGCCGTCGAGAGCTGGCACGGGCCCCGGGGCTATATAGCCCTTCCGGGCCCCATTGGGATGGGTGCGGTAGATACATACAGGGGGAAAATATATCGCTTTCGTGTATTGGGTTATAATTATAAACTATTCATTTGTTGTTAGTGCATGTGGCGACAATTAAAAACATATGTACTGCGTGCCGGTAGAGTTATGTAACATTATTTATATTATGCGCAAAGCATCAGTGGATTTGCGCATATAGATATTAGAATATCTATGATTTGCGCAATCCTGGATCCATGGTTTGTGGTATAAACCATGGACTGGCCGCGCAATCCTGGGATTGCTCAGTTGTGCGCAAAGCATAAATCAGAACAATTCTGGGATTGCTCTTGCGCAAAGCATAGGTCTGTAATATGTACATAATTATATTACGATGGGTAACGAGTACATAATTAATAACATACACTTGCAGTATTAAAAAACCCTATAGTGTACAAATACATTTTTTCTCTACTGATGAGATACCGAGCACAGTAAACTGCGCCATGGTTCAGAACTCTGGAAAATGAGGTAAGGTTCATCACGTCTTGATGAGCAGTTCTTCGTGTCTCCATTGGTACTGTTGCTTGGCGAGCCTCCAATAATGCTACCAAACATTTTCCCTTCCTCATAATCACCAGTTTCAGTGGAAACAAATTATTACACGAAGATTTCCATTGGCCTTGCATGTATAAATTGCTTACTTTCGTTCAATTTCATGCACATGTAGCCAATCAACCCAAGACTAATTTCCATTGATTAAAATCACAAACTATATCATTTCCTCCATCTTCGCACTATACCTCTTCTCATAAATCCCGATGCTATATGATGGATTTTAGTGCCAATTGATTTTGCTGTAGATTATTGAAGGCTGACAAACTGAATTTCTGCACCATAGACCATGCATGCACGTGGAAGACATTCAAAGAATGCTGCAATCTATATATTTTAAAAACATACACACTTGCATGTACAGCTATGATGTGTAAGAATCAATTACCTTTATAAGCGTTTTTTTTTTTTTTTTTTTTTTTCTAACCTACGTTATACATGACATCGTTTTTGACATGGTCATAAAAAATCTTCCACACTTAACACGGCTAGCACAGTTGTGCCACTAGAATTCTGCACTGACACATTTTAACGACACATACATAGCAAATACTAGTCACATGTTTCTAATGCTGGCTGCTGACGAACAGAGCAAATCACAGAGTCCAAGTGCACCCAAACCTTCAAACGGTAGGTTCAAGTCCTATGCATTTGTAAGCGCAACTACCCAACAAATTTGCTCCCTGATTTCCTTTTTGATAAATACACCCATATGCTCAGCACTGGAACTGATTGTTATGTAGATCATCGCGATCGTCGTTCCTAGCTATGTCGGTGAAGGTGTTTGTGATGAAGCCTAAACATATCAAAAATATTGTCGTGTCTTTTGGTAGGGTCGCGGTTTTTTTCTCTTACAACTCTTTTCTGTCACCCGGACTTATGCTTGTACATTTTAGAACTGAAATGAATTTAGCGAAATTACACACACCCGCGCACGGATCGCGCGAACGTACGTACATCACTACATGTATACAATTTTATTGCGCCTGCGCAATGATCAAAACAAAACATCAATCACACACACACACACACACAAAAAAAACCAGCCAGGCGGCCCGGGCCCCATGTTTAACGACGGGCCCCATGTTTAACGACGGGCCCCGGGGTCAGCAGCCCCCCCGGCCCCCCCCTCTCGGCGGCCCTGGCTGATTGATCTTAATTTAAATTTGATCGCTTAGATATTGATTGTACGAATGGCATTGAATGTTGCTCAGACACTTTTGTGCTGCTCACGAATCTAATTCAGGTACATGTATTAACCCCTATATCTTTGGATACATAATCCACTTCAGGTACATGCACCCCTATATCTTTGGATACATAATCCAGACGAAATCGTAACTACCGTAGAGTACCGCGAGATATCCCCACCCCCAAAAATGCCCCGTGTTTACACGAGCGCATCGACGTAACTTGAGCATGAACGCAGCTGCGTGCCATTCTTTAAATTCCTGCTGGAGTGCCAGTTCTTTAATGTTAAACACGGACCATTTTTTTCTGCGGGGGTGGAGCCGAGGAGGAGGGAGATATATCGTGGTACTCTACAGTAATCGTCAGGTTAGAATTCCCACAAAGTAGAAAACAAAACACTAACTCTACTTCCGTTCAGTTGTTTGGTCGCATTTCAAGTTGTACAGAGTCTATGTCTCTCATAAAAGAACTCCCAAAGCTAGCTGAAAAGGCTCCACTTGAAAAGTATTTTACAGTGAAAGTTCTCCCATTATGCACCACTCATAATCAGGATCTTTTTTAAAAGTCATGTATTGATGACAACTCCTTGCAAGAGCTGTACTTGCAACCTTACAAGTACATTTTTGGTTACTACAAAGTGAGTTTCTCATTCCCGTGCACAATTGATCATGGACAAACGCTTATAAAGTGTTGTTGCATTATGCCTTTCAGCCTTTGAACTTTGTCCTTGCATTTCATGTACATCATGTACCAAATACGTACTGGGTGGTGGACACTTTGTAATTTCAAATTATGGTCAACATGGACACTGCTTGGCCGACATGTATCTATTTATATAGAAATCCACTGTGCACCATAGCATGCACTGCATTCTAGACTACAGACCCATGACCTCACCAGCTGCTTTACTATACATGGTCACATATGGAAAGTCACTTTGAGCTTGCTTGACCATTGTACAGTAGTACTCTCAATTACTCTTGTATTACTGTATAATTGGGATTGGCATGTCCAAGTGAATTTTGCAACTGAAGCGTGCAGCCATCCAGCTGTGTAGCAGCATACCATCTACAAAGACCACACCTTAAGGATGCATGATCTAGACATATGACAGACTCAAAGTTCATCATTGAGGTATACATTCACTGACTGGTACTTACTGTACATTTTAGCAAATACACTCTCAGCAAGCTAAATAGAAATAAAAAATTCCAGGCAGGCTGCCTGGAATCATGGTTCTAAAGACCTATGCTGAAGCCATTGCATCATGAAAAATTTTATGACATTTATGACCAACCAGCCATTAATTGAAAGGGTGAGCCAAAATTCTGTTTTATCCATACAGCCATGGCTACTGCAAAGGAGGTACCGTACAAGTGTACATGTACACTGGGTGCAAATGCAGGTTTTAATTGCACCCTACATGATCAGTGCTTATGGTTCCAAAGCGAAATAGAAGATTTTTTTTATAAGCACAAGTTATAGACAGTTCCAGGATCGTCAAAGCCTATGTATTGTCATGCACGTAGTACTCGCGCGGACGATTTATTGATGTCAACTGTTTTGCAAAGGTAACAACTTCTCACAGAAAAAGCGTCCAGAGAGAGACTATTCACATACTGCGAGAACTACGCTTGGACGTTAGTGTGGTAAGAATTGGGGCTCTAGAATGTGGCCGTTGTGGCGTACTAGATGAGTAAATTTAACATATTTTGTAAATAAAATACGATCCAAATAATGCGCAATCAATACATACGTCGATCCATAGGGGGTCTAAAATGCGCTGGATTTTTTTATGAGGAGATACCCTGGGAAACTTCGTGTTATAGTATTTGGATTTTTAGTCACCGTCTGGAAGGGAATAAAAAATCTCCAAACAAATGGCAACTTTTGTGCATGTTTTGTGCCGATATACCATAATGTTTACGATCATTCTCTAATTACAAACCTATAATGTCCATTACGGAACGGCCGTGAACCTATAATCCCTCAGTGAACCGCATAACCTGCAATGCACGTTAAACCAGTTACACATGCATCATGCAAATAATTGGCCTCTCCCGCTCAAAGCGTTGTTTCCCTCAATTAAATGCTATACGTTTAATTAACAAGCGTGGGAAAATGATTTTTGATTTTGTCATTTGTCTATTTAAACCTCGAGGTACCGTAGTTGTTTTTTAGTAAGCTAAAATGCAGTTATTAAGTGTTACGGTGATGTTAACTGCTGCGTTGCTGTGCCGGGCCGCGTCGATTGGCACCCGTAAGCATCTCGGTTTTACTTCTTTCGATGATATTGTTACTTTTACAGTGGACGGAGGGAGTACATCCCCGAAATATGGTGTCACTGCACAGCAGGCAGGCAGTAGCGAAACCACGACGGTGAAATCGGCTGGTACCACAGCGATGAAGTCGAGCGCCACGGCAAAGGGACAGTCGACGTATGAGGAACTTGTCAACTATGCATTGAGTGCGAGCGACGACAGCTCCAGCCAAAAACCAAACGTGCTCGCGGTAGGCAACACCGCGGCTGACGTAACGACCGCGCATACGGATAAGGCGGCAATATCCAGAGACGGAGGAAGCATTTCTCCAAAAATTCAGGACAATGGTGGAGGTAGCACTCTTCCGAAGGCTGCTGTTGATGCAATAGGTACGTTTCATGATGAGATGAATTGGAAAAATGTGCGCTATATTTCAACGGCTATAAATATCGCCATGCAGCTGCTAGTAACATGCGATGATGTATGACGTAGCCTCCAGGATGTGGCTACGGTAGACTAGTCCAAACGCATGCCATTAGTCGTTATTATTAATATCACTCCTAACAACGGGACAGATTACATTTTGATTCCACTGCATATAGCTATGCTATATAGCTAACATAATACATATCTGTTAAAGATATTCATAGTGGTAAAGTGTAATTTCTCAATGGATGAATACAGATCAATCCGTAGTGCAAATACGCTCTCTACAAAACTGATTATAGTTATATACATGTACATGCACTCCGAATGCTCTGGAATCCACGGTGCCCAAGCGCACAGTATATAACAATGGCGTCCTATTTTATATCTTCGTGAGACCTACAGTTTTTTTTTTTAATTGACCTAGACGCATTTACTCGCAATTGTATTAATCTGCAACCCGCGATGTTGTAAAATGTATGGAACTGATTATTAGAGCAGAATGATAAGCATAAAAGGCAAATTGCCAATCGGATCATTAATTATGGTTAACAATGAAGACCATGTAATGAGAAGAGAGATTCTATAGTCCTCAAATGATGCATACTGTAGTAAAGACTGAAAATGAATGATTCACTTCATTTTAATTGTATACTAATCATCTGAGTTCGAATTGATCTTTACAGTTGATAGTCAGTACCATTTTAGAATTTTGTAGACTAACATTTGCACATATGGCCTGCTTGATCGTCAAAGCTTTGCCTGTATGCTAACAGCATGTGTCTCCCCAATCATTTATACATGTAGATGCACAAGTGAAAGACCCTTCCTCGAGTATCATTGGTAAGCTAGCTGTTGTACTATGTTCTCATTTTGAAGATGGATTGTTAGAGTATACAAACATTTATACTCTGTACCAGCATGAAATCACGGTGCACATTGTTATGTTTGGCTTTTTTGTAGCCTCTGTTCCATCTACTGGTGTGTTGTACGACTATTTGGAGAGCACTCTCGTTCAAAAGGGTTTTGTCAAATGCTATGACCAGCCCTATAGCCATTCCACAAATTCAGCGAATCTCAATGCATGTGCTGGATCTGAATTTGTCTTTGTTGGAGCCAAACGCTCATCAGACGCTAATGTTTTCTCAATTGGAGCTTTTGGGGCTTCAGTCAAAGTGTTCAGAAATACATACTCCGTCTCTCAAGCGTACTACGATGCAGTGGGAGGAGCGTACTGGTATCGCTATCCTGGATGGAGCTTTGGGTTTTCATCTTCCTCAACTGTCAACCTTAACAGTTGTGACTATAACAATCCTGACTGCTCTCACAGACTGTGTTTTCATCTGGATCAAAATGTTGGTGGCTATCGTGCTGGATGCACTGTGGGGCTAGGCGGTGACTCCACGTGGAGGAAAGTGATTTACAAATGTGAGTTAGAATGTGCATGGCAGTTAGCTATGTATATTGCATGGGTATCGGGGTTTTGCATAGCAAAAAAAAAACGCGTCGATCAAAATTTGATTTGCATTTGATTGAGCAATAACATTTCGATACAGAATGTTGTATCAACCCTGTTTCAGAATGTTGTTGCTCAATCAATAGGAAATCAAAATTTGATTCGACCCCCTTTTTTTGCTGTGCGGGTTGCTATACAATATACATGTATGATCTATCGACCATTACCGCGGACATTGACAAAAATAGACCTAACGTCAGATAAATTAGTATTATAAAGGAGGACAGTTTTTGTTTAATAACTTCACACAACAAAGTTATAACACTGACGCTATTTAAAACTCATGCATTTACGCTATTTTGCTAAGGAATGAGAAAGTAATAGTTTGTATATTTACTATACACCTAGCTGACTTTTAGTTTGCAAACAATAATCTGATACATGCAAAATGTTGCAATCACAATCACATGTCCTGCAAAAAAACCTTCTCACCCCCCCCCCCCCCCCCCCCCACAACTCTTGTCGCGTGGCTGTTTCCAAATAATACTACTACATATTTATTTATGCATAGCCTCTGATTCGTACATTGTATAAATGCATGAACTAACTAACTCGCTATAAGTTTCAAATGTATAGATGATAACTTTTCACACTCTCTGATCACACAATATTCCAGCTTCTCTGCCAACCTGTGGCGTTCAGTACGATTACAAGGAGAGTGATCTCATCCAAAAGGGCTACGTTAAGTGTTACGAGCAGCCCTACTCCCACGCTACTTCTTCTGCTAGCCTGGCCGCATGCTCTGGATCAGAATACGTGTTTGTAGGGGCAAAGACGTCCACAAAAGCAAGCTCGTTTGCCATTGGAGCCTTCGGTGTGACTTCGAACGTCTTTAAGAACACCTACCAACAAAATACGGCAGTTCTAGATGCAGGAGGAGCGTACTGGTACCGTTATTCGGGATGGAGCTTTGGGTTTGCATCCTCCTCAACGGTGAACTTGAACAGTTGCGATTACAATAATTCTGATTGTGCTAACAGGATGTGTTGGCATCTGGATCAAAACGTTGGAGGCTATCGTGCTGGATGTACTGTGGGTTTGAACAGTGACTCGACCTGGACGAAAGTGATTTACAGCGGGAAAAACCTACCTACCTGTTCCCCTGGTATGCTTAATCGCATGCTGCACTACGTTTAGAGTATCGATTTCTGAAAGACACATCCTATTTACCACTGTACGCAACAGTAACCGTTTGTACATTCGTTGGGTTTTTTAGTTGCACGCCCACACACACACACACAAACACACACATACACACACGCACACTCAAATACACACTCAAATACACACACATTTGAACACACATATACATACAAACACACACATATGAATATAAACTGTAAACCGGCACGCACAAGAATACATATGCATATGCCTATGTCTCAGTGCATCATTCACCCAACAAGCATAAATATGTTTGAGGGGCATGCAGTCTTCATATTGAGCTGCTGTGACTCATTGAGAATTTAAATAATGGCAACAGTTATTGGGATGTGAAGTGTTTATAACATTCTGTAGTATAAGAAACATTGGTGACTATTAAGCCATTAGTTATGATTTAGGACACTGTTAGTACTCATACTTATATATATATATATATGTATAGTTGAACTTGCTGGCTTTCATTGTTATCATTTTGACATAATTACTTAACCAGTTATATGTACATGTAATCATATATGTTCGTTAATTATTTGTAGTGGCTGTCCCATCATGTGGAGTACTGTACAACTATCCTGAGAATGCTTTAATCCAGAAGAGCTTCACCAAGTGCTATGACCAGCCTTACTCACATTAAACAACATCAGCTGACCTTGCAAACTGCTTAGGATCCTCTCTGATCTTTGTCGGGGCAAAAAGCTCTTCGGGTTCAAATACATTTGCTCTCGGAGCATTTGGTGTCACATCTAATGTTTTGAAAACGACTTCATCAACAACTCAAGCGTATATAGATGATGGAGGAGCATACTGGTATCGCTATCCTGGATGGAGCTTTGGGTTTGCATCTTCCTCAACTGTCAGCCTTAACAGTTGTGATTATAACAATCCTGACTGCTCTCACAGGCTGTGTTTTCATCTGGATCAAAATGTTGGTGGTTATCGTGCTGGATGTACCGTGGGGTTGAATGGAGATTCAACATGGAGGAAAGTGATATACAAGGGTAATTACTTGAACAACTGTTCTCCAGGTCAGCTGTACCAAATGCACATAAACTCACATGATCACACATGTCACACATTCAGCTTGTATCCGTGTGTCCTACATCAAATTATCATGACCATTATCATTCTTCTCTCTCTGGTATTATCATAGATATGATGGTAACAGTTGAATCTGAGCAAACCCCTGCAAGCAAAGCCAAGTGAGAAGTTCTAGACAAAAACTGCTGCTTAGAATGTAGACTGTAGAATGCTAGTATATCATTCAGTGATCCTATGTGGGCTGATTTTTGGCACTGCGAAGCTTATTAAAGTTCTTGCAACTCATTCATATCAGGACAATTCAGACACATTGCTTCCTGGCACCTGCTCATGACCATGTGTAATATATCAATATGAATGGTACATGTATATAGGCGTTTTTCTGTCACTTGCATATGATTGCCAACTCTGAATTAAAAAAATTGGATTTGCTACACTATTGCAAACATGAAACATTTGCGCACGTATTTACGAAGAGGTATACATCACAACATTAAGTTAAGTACTATACATTGTACATTTACATGTACATGTTGTAGTATCCTGTCTATACATGTAGCTGGCACCACATGCATGCATACACGAACCAGTTGAATCCCAGACAGCGCAAAGTATTATTGGTGGAGAGAGAGAGATCACTAGTACAGCATAACCTATTTATAGCAACTAGGCAAAAACCAGTCTGACTCCAAACCAAACCAGTTCCTAACAAGTTACACACACTAAACCAGTTTCTAGTAAGGTGCTATATGTATGGACAATGTACATGTACAACACCTAATACATCACCTCCATATGCAGGAGGCTGTAGATTATAGTCGATCAGGAGGGTGTCTGTTGCGTGTAGGCTCAACATTAACTTCAGCTGGAAGCTTCGGAATTTTTACACCTGGAGCTAGGCTCTCATCTTCTGTCGCATAATGATCCCTTACATCTTGGTCGGGTACATGTATGCCCAGTTGGAAAAAAAGGCACTGTCCTTGATTTCTGGTATCAAGAAATTTCATATTTACCTGTATGGCCGGTCGTTCACCCTAGTTACAGATCACAAACCATTGCTGTGCATTTTGGGGCCCAAACAGGGAATTCCAGAACTTGCGGCTGCCAGATTGCAGAAATGGACCCTCATTTTAGCAGCCTACAATTACTAGATTGAGTTTCACCTCACACAAGAACATGGAAACGTGGGTGGACTGTCAAGATTGCCCCTCCCAGAAGTGACACACTCTGACCCAGATATCAATTCGCTGAACGTGTCACAGATTGAAGCCTTACCCGTGCAGGCTGATCAAGTACAAATTGACACATCAAGGGATCCTTTACTAAGTAAGGTAATCCAGTATGTGCGAAAGGGGTGGCCCTCATTGGTAACAGATGAGTTGAAACCTTATTGGATTAGGAGAAAGGAGCTATCAATCGAATGTAACTGTTTATTCTGGGGAATTTGTGTGGTAGTACCTCCCCAACTCCAGTATCAGGTGAAGGCAGAGCTACATAGGGACCATCCTGGAGTAGTGCGGATGAAGATGCTGGCTCGAGCTCATGTTTGGTGGCCAGGGTTGGACCTAGAGTTGGAGGATCTTGTAATAGGATGCCTAAGTTGTCAGTCACATAAACATACACCAAGCGTTGCACCCTTGCATCCTTGGATTTGGCCGACACGTCCGTGGCGCCGTATTCGTGTGGATTTTGCTGGCCCCTTCTTGAGTCTGATGTTCCTCATAGTGGTGGACGCTCATTCCAAATGGCCAGAGGTGATACCTATGTCTTCAACCACAGCTGTTCGGACTATTGAAGCCTTGAGACAGTTATTTGGATCATATGGTATTCCAGAGCAGTTAGTTAGTGATAATGGTCCTCAATTTGTGTCAGACGAATTTGCCATGTTCTTGAAGCAGAATGGAGTGAAGCATATCCGATGTGCCCCATACCATCCCTCTTCTATGGGTTGGCAGAACGGTTTATGCAGACCTTCAAGACTGCTATGAAGGTGAATGGAGCAAATTCAAACAATCTATCCCAAAAGTTAAACAGCTTCCTGCTCTCGTATTGTAATACACCACATACTACGACCAATGAAGCCCCAAGTACATTGTTTTTGGGATGGAGACTGCGATCCTTATTGGATTTGTTGAGACCCAGAGTAGATAAGACTGTATTTGATCACCAGGCTCAACAGAAAAAAAACCATGATGCTGGAGCCAGACTCAGAGAGTGTTTGGTTGGAGAACAAGTTCTAGCTTATGACTCCAAGAATAAGATGTGGAAAGAAGGTGTGGTCGTGGAAAGAAGTGGCCCAACCTCTTATGTGGTACAAATGCAAGGAGGAGAGGTATTGTGGAAGAGGCATATTGACCACATTAAGCCACTCATATCAGCATCACCATCATTGCCACCAGTGATACCATTAAATAATGGTAACCTGCCCTGTGTGACTGACCTACCACCAGTTAAACTGACTAATCCGGGACAGGACACAACTGAAGGTGCTGTCCCTCCTCATGACACTCAATCCCCTGTTCCCTCCTTGTTGCAAACCTCACCTCCAAACTTCGCTGAAAGTGCCCCACTGCCAGTGGTGGTATCTCATGATCCCAACACACCGAGACGAATGGAAGGTCAAGAAAGAATTCCTAGTGTTCCAGCATCTGAGGTCTGAGCTCTCTTCAAAGTCCGCTTGTACATTACTAAACCCGCTATTACAGAGAGAGGACATTTTGGTGAAATACTTACATGTATGCGCATGCAGAATATGAAAACATACCTTTAATAATAGCAATTGGGTACTGATCTTTATTGAATTCGGCCGCTACTAGGTTTACAATTTTCTTTTTGTATTCATTATCAATTCTGCCACCAAATGAAGCTGCAAGTGTGTAAGAAAATACACATGACCCGTACCCTTCGTCAAGCCGAAATTGAAGTTCTTCGCCTAAATTCTTGTAGACTTCTCTGATACGACCCTAAAAGGTACTGAATGTATAGTCCATTAGAGATCCCAACTGAAGCGCTCATTTTTCATCCATACACGTCAACTGATAATTACTTTTCACTTCTCGGTAGGATTTCCTAAAGAACAACTTCTTCACGGAGAAAATTGATAATAATTTTCCTCTTGTTAAGCATATCTGAATACTCTATGCCGACTCGATAAGCATATCACTTCCACCGAGCACAGCCTAAATAGAGTACTAGGTGGAGCACATTTTGGTGTATTTAAAATAATTTTACCCCTTTGTCTTCACTGCCGTATGGAAGGAATAAGAAATTTACACAGCCATTTCACGCGCCGCCCGTATCACAGCAACGAACGATTCACGCGGGTATAATTTTCACACAACGGTAGGTAAGAATGTTATGTACATTCGTCAGTTAGAACTGAATTCCAGTTTGCTTTAGATTTTAGTTATATAAGGGTAACAAGGCAAAGCAGTTAGCATGCCTCACAATCGGTACGCGGTGAGAGGAATAACCACGGAAGCACGGTGGTCTGCTCTCATTGAACGCGTGGAAACTAAGCCCTACGCCCCGAAAAATTGAAATGGTTACGTACACCCATAGCAACGAACCTGACAACCGATGCCTTTTAGAACCAGCTGTGCACGGGGTACATAAAACGTAATCAACACCTAAAAGCCATACTAGCAGTGATAAACACCTTTGAACTATATTTTAAGCAAAAATCACGTGGCCTGGTGTTGCCAACTGTCGGCTCTGGTACTTCAAACCTATCGACTTACGCACGGCGATCACCGACTACATGTGTTCAAAAAACTACAACGACGCTCGGTGACTGAATTGGAACATGCCAAAGCTATCACTGTAAAGTTAGTTGTTTGTACTGTCGTATTTTGGTACAGGTTAGTGGCAACGCATTTTCTGAAGTAGATTTCTAGCCTTTGAAAATCCACCATTTTGGTGTCTTTTTGGGGGTGGGGGAATTAATATTTGCGCAATGAAGTGGGTTTTAACAGAGCGTTTAAAATATAGCCTTACATTTCTTTTGATCTAAATTTGACTCCATGCTCGTATGTAAATAGATTGAGCTTGAACTGAATTATTATTTATTCTTTACTCTCTTGGCTGGAGGGGGGATGGCAGCTACCAATTGTGGCTCAATACTTAGTAAGTGTTCTTGCACAATGCGCATCAGGTTCTGCATGTGGTTGTGGATTGGAGCAAATGTCAAGCCAAGAATTTTGCATGAATTGACTTGGCCCCTGAAAAGGAGGCTGTTTCTCCTTTGGGGTTATCGCCAACAATTTGGCTGGATATGTGGTGCATCCTTTCCTCACCAGCTAGACAGATTCCTGATGATTTGAGCCACCTGAAACACCAGTGAGTTAGAATTCAGCCTTTGCTGTATGTTGTGACACACCGCCTTAGAAGCCTCAGTGTATTCCAAGGTATGGCAAGCCCAGCCTTAATCGCCGGCAATACATGTACCTGAACTTCAGTCCATGATGAGTAGGCAGCTGTAGTTTAGCTCTGGTGACATGCACGAATGTCATTGGCAGAAGTGAGTGTATATATTATGTAACCTCTGTACAAGTCATTGACGTTCACTTAACTGCTTCCCCTGTAGCAAGTTGTATGATGGCTTTGTCAGGACTAGCTGGTAGAGATTACCCTCTTCAGCAAACCCGCTGCTTGCTTCTCCTCCTCAGGTGTAAGTGTTGGTGCACACTCATGCTCTTCATAGTCACCATCCTTAATATCCCTGCTGCAGTCTGTATACAGTGCTCCAGAACATCTGACAGCAGCATTATCACACTTGATGATAGTCTGACTAGGGGACCATCCTGGTGACTGTCCTCTGAGCAGCAGGGGATTTTCCTTTGGGCAGCAGCCAGCAGGGGATCATCCTCTGAACAGCAGGGGACCATCCTCTGAGTAGCAGGGTATCATCCTCGGAGCAGCAGGGGATCATCCTCTGATCAGCAGGGGACCGTCCTCTGAGCAGCATGGGACTGTCCTCTGAGCGGCAGGGGATCATCCTCTGAGCAGCAGGAGATCATCCTCTGAGCAGCAGGGGATCATCCTCTGAGCAGCAGAGGATCATCCTCTGGGCAGCATGGGACCATCCTCTGATCAGCAGGGGACCATCCTCTGATCAGCAGGGGACCGTCCTTTGAGCAGCATGGGACTGTCCTCTGAGCAGCAGGGAATCATCCTCTGAGCAACAGGGGATCATCCTCTGGGCAGCATGGGACCATCCTCTGAGCAGCAGAGGACCATCCTCTGAGCAGCAGGGCGCCATCCTCTGAGCAGCATGGGACCATCCTCTGATCAGCAGGGGACCGTCCTCTGAGCAGCATGGGACTGTCTTCTGAGTGGCAGGGGATCATCCTCTGAGCAGCAGGAGATCATCCTCTGAGCAGCAGGGGATCATCCTCTGAGCAGCAGAGGATCATCCTCTGGGCAGCATGGGACCATCCTCTGATCAGCAGGGGATCATCCTCTGATCAGCAGGGGACCGTCCTCTGAGCAGCATGGGACTGTCCTCTGAGCAGCAGGGGATCATCCTCTGAGCAACAGGGGATCATCCTCTGGGCAGCATGGGACCATCCTCTGAGCAGCAGGGGACTGTCCTCTGAGCAGCAGGGGACCATCCTCTGAGCAGCATGGGACCATCCTCTGATCAGCAGGGGACCGTCCTCTGAGCAGCATGGGACTGTCCTCTGAGCAGCACGGGATCATCCTCTGAGTAGCAGTGGATCATCCTCTGATCAGCAGGGAACCATCCTCTGAGCAGCAGGGGATCATCCTCTGGGCAGCATGGGACCATCCTCTGGGCAGCATGGGACCATTACTGAGCAACATGGGACCATCTCTGAGCAGCAGAGGACTATCCGTCCTCTGAGCAGCATGGACGGTTCATTTGGAGCACATCAGTGCACCACACAGCAGCTCCAGTGGCTGTGAGAGGGTGTTGGAGCACAGTGCACACTTCAGCTCCTTTAGCATTGATAGGTTGTTAGCTCTTGCCAAAGGTGGGCTAGGCTCACTATGGAGAACTAGAGGAGGGGCAATCTTCTCAAGATGACCTCTTATGATGTCATATGTTTACTTGTTTTGCCACTCAAATAGCATCACTACACATTTGTGATGCACTCACTTTGTGATGGCACAGATGGTTCTCTACATACCCAGCTTACATTGCATGCAGAACATCTCAGGGTTACATCATCCCCAGATGTGTCAATGTCAAAAGCTATTTTCAGCTCAGCTGAGAATGCTATGCACTCAGAGCTGGTTCTTTTCTTTGCCCTGTACTTCGTTAGCCTCTGCCCACACACTCTGCAATGTATGGAAATTGTAATCCATACCTATAATGTATAGGGCAAAACCACAACGTACGTCGATTATTCATGCAATACGCTCAGCTTGTTCGTGGTGACAGAAAATGCGTTGCCACTTCAGGTTAGTAAATTCTGGTAGCCACATGCCTCCTGAGCATCGCTGTAGTACTCATACCTTCCACTTCAGTCACCAAAGGCTACGTCGTCGCATTTAGTAACGCCTTCCTTCTAAATACGTATCGCGTGACCTTGCTAAACGGTATGCGCATGCTATCTATGTGAAATTTCAATTGTGCGCATTGACTGGACATGACAGGAAAAGGAATGCGGTGTTTGAGTTCGTTTTCACTTTTTGACTTGCTAGTTCTGGTGAGTTATGGTTTGCTTTTAAACATCAGATGTCTATAATGAGCCATCAGTTAAGAAATATATGGTAATACCGTAAATGATCTAATTGTTGACTTAGTTTCCAGCCGCATACAACCGTGGAAGTAACTCACGTGCGGTATCAGATAACAATAAACACAAAGTGGTCATGAAAGAACAATAGCGCGGTTCAATGTCTTGAATCTGTAGAGGGGAAAACATACACATACATGACCTCAGATAAACAGTGACCAGACAGACATCTACATCTATAATTATAGTAACTAACCCGCACTGTCAGCTGGTCTTCCTGTTCTGTAGATTTCACACACACATAACACACACACACACACACACACACACACACACACACACACACACACACACACACACACACACACACACACACACACACACACACACACACACACACACACACACTACTTTCATATACATACAAGGATTCACACATACTCTACTTCTTTCACTGCTGAATGGGTGTGAAAGGTGGGATGGGACATCACACATCATACTACCAAACCATATCACCCATATATCACTCACCCATACGTACACCAACCACAACACCATGTAGCCATCACCAGTCCATTACATCATCCACTCACCCCATCACCCTTATCAAAAACATACCTACTAGTCCTTAGACAATATTACAATGTGATCTCACACACTGTAGGTTCATGAGTAAGATCTTTGCTGACTGGTTTTGCGAGGATAGCAACCAAGGAGCTGTCTGCATCAATAGTTACAACCTTAAAGATGAACTGGACAGTTCCGCAAGGTGGTTTGTTGGAATCAGAAAGCGAAATGGTGCAAGGTGAATTGTTGGAATTAGCAAGGGAAATGGTTCAAGGTGGATTG
This sequence comes from Spongilla lacustris, assembly GCA_949361645.1. NCBI lineage: Eukaryota > Metazoa > Porifera > Demospongiae > Spongillida > Spongillidae > Spongilla > Spongilla lacustris. The sequence goes on from OX442430.1 coordinate 3,207,636, forward strand.
TTGGAATCAGCAAGGGAAATGGTGCAAGGTGGATTGTTGGAATCAGCAAGGGAAATGGTGCAAGGTGGATTGTTGGAATCAGCAAGGGAAATGGTGCAAGGTGGATTGTTGGAATCAGCAAGGGAAATGGTGCAAGGTGGATTGTTGGAATCAGCAAGGGAAATGGTGCAAGGTGGATTGTTGGAATCAGCAAGGGAAATGGTGCAAGGTGGATTGTTGGAATCAGCAAGGGAAATGGTGCAAGGTGGATTGTTGGAATCAGCAAGGGAAATGGTGCAAGGTGGATTGTTGGAATCAGCAAGGGAAAGGGTGCAAGCCTCACCCACAATCACGAGCCAGATCTTGATACAGGCCCATCTTGGCCGCTGCATTTTCTTGCACGTTAGTTTTGTAGCTGGGTGATGCAAAGAGATTAGCAACCTGCTAATCTTTCTCCACGCTTGTATCTCCTCCCCACCTCAGCTTAGGCGGAATGAAAGTGGGGCTACTCCCCCTTGTAGAATCCTGCCTAGCAACCCTCCCTCTAGCAATCTGCCTCATCTTTTCCTCACAGGAAATGGACACACCAGATGCCTTCAACCACCTATTTGAAGTAAGAAAATCAGCCATGTATTTTGAGCTATTCAGTTGTCATAGGAGTAGTGCATCCATGTTAACTATATGTAGGCCCTGCACTGTGGTGTACATGTCACCTTCTAAACACCATATGCTGACACTGGAAAAGTGAAAAAGCAGAAGTTCAACACTGCACAAAGATAATAGACAATCTGTATTCACCTGCAGTAAATGATTCAATTCATTCACAGTTTTCTACAGAGTCCTCTTTGGCTTCCGTCCCACATTTACCTCCAGTGTCACATTCCAGGCCTCTCTATAGCTCCAGTACCAGTTCCTCTTCAGCTCCCAGTGTCACATGTCCAGCCCTCTTCAGCTCGGACAGTGTCACATGTCCAGCCCTCTTCAGCTCCAATGTCACATGTCCAGCCCTCTTCACTCCAGTGCCCTCTTCAGCTCCAGTGTCACATGTCCAGCCCTCTTCACTCCAGTGTCCTCTTCAGCTCCAGTGTCCTCTTCAGCTCCCAGTGTTCTCTTCAGCTCCAGTATCCTCTTCAGCTCCCAGTGTCACATGTCCAGCCCTCTTCACTCCAGTGCCCTCTTCACTCCACTGGCACATGGTCCTACACAGCTGTATTGCAATGGAAAAACACTTCAAAACCAAAACTGTAGAACAAGTAGTTTCTATGGAATACAAGTAGGAACAGCTAGACACATGCAAAATCAAGATAACAAAAGGACTAAAAAACGATGTGGCAAGAATATCAGTGGGAAGGCAGCATGACAAGACACTGAAGGTTTTTGTTTGACGAATGCCTGAAAGGCTAGCCCCAACAAACAAGGCGAGAATCAATGATGAAAAAGACTGTTCTCTGCATGAACTGGAAACATCAGATAACGGCTATCTAATTAGAAAGATGCATGCTTAATACCGTACAATTACAGTGTATATCGCTTCCATAGACTTTTGTGGGCAAAGTACACATATTGCATAGTATAAAACAGCGTCAGTATAATTTGTGCTTTAAATAGAACATGTTTTGTGGTGATATGCAGAAGCTTCGTAATGAGAAAAGGGGAGTGTGCTAAGCTTAAACCCTAATGATATATGCTTTTACCTGCGCGTAAAGCTATGGGTACGTACACAGTTTGCTGTTTTGAAACAAGACTAGGAACAGCGCATCCTAGTCATCGGCACCCATTGCATTGCATCGCTTTACATATCACACCAAGCAAGATAAAACTCACCGGGACGGATTAATGATAGGAGTCCTGAATGTAACCATAATAGCAATCATAGATAATAGAATAAAGGGATTGGAAACGGTAAAGATTACGGGATTCATCCGCATTTCGTAATTCCGTAAATTTGTGTTCCTAAGGCAGCGTTGTCTGCTATGTACGATCCTTTAAAGCGCTATTTTGACGACGAGATGGAGTTAGACACTCATGGAATGAAGCTGTCTAAAAAAGCAGCCAAAGTCATACATGTACTTGACCCAAGTGCCAATGACCACCATGATGGCTAGCTAGAACAAGCGCGCACGAAAGCTTTGCCGAGAAATAGATACAAGCTTTATGCTCTTTTTTAAAAACACTTTCTTTGAAGGCTTCCAGTCTTTTACGATTCCCCATTGATTTTGTTGTTGTTGGGATTTTCTCTTCCTATTCTTGTGCGATCGACCCAACGAAGCTTGCTAGCCATTTGCTACTATAACACATACACAACATACAAGAGATATTGATCACGCCACTCTATAGACCCCTTGCCGTGTCATCCCGGGAAGGATTCAAAACATTAGCGGCCATATTGTTTTGGCCCAAAATGTATGCGTTATTTAGAATTTGTGTTTTCATTACGTACGAATGATGTAATAATAACAACTTAGACTGGTGAATAATCACGGCCTAATTAATTGTATTCATAAGTCTAAGCGCGACTCATATACTTAGAACCGAATGAAACGGCGGGCGTACATTTATAGTGTTTGATTACGTCATCGTCGTAGATACACAAACTTCTAAATAACGCACACATTTTGGTCCAAAACAATATGGCCGCTAATGTTTTGATCCTTCCCGGGATGACACGGCAAGGGGTCTATATATATACCGGTATATGTCTGATTCAATATAAGCACTCAGATACACTAGAATCCAAACCACTTTTCTGGGAAAATTACACAAAAGGTACGCTTTTTGGACATCATAAGCGGACAAATTTCCGATCTACGACGTCAATGCAAACCCCTTCATAGAGACTCCTAAACATTACAACGCCACACTACCTACTACGTACTCTTTATGTGAACTCATAAAATGGATTTAGAATGTTGCTAGTGTCCAGGAAAATCACACAACCACTACCTGATCAGGTTGCAGCTACGATCGCGTCTGCCTCAGCTGAGACGTCTGTAAAAGAATAGCTATAGGCTTTTTGGGTGTCAAAAAGGTTGCTCTCATACAGTAAAAAGTTAAACGACACTAAAGACGTTCTTTCAATAGCTCACACGCCCACTACAAGATTCAATGCGAAGCACGGTCATGTAACGGAACGTGACGTCACGTCACGTAAATGTATATACCGTTTCCAATCCCTTTATTCTATTATCTATGATGTAACTTGCACAGACATTTACAAAAAAATAATACAATTTGGCCGCATGAAAATGTCACGTGGGCTCACGTAAAATATGAATATAATTAAACACCTGCTATAAATTTTACCCATGCCTTAACTCCCCTGAGGTTGACCCTAATCTTTTATTGCATTCATACACCGGCAACATATACATGTATTTGAAGTAGAACGCACAGTGTTTTCACATGCATACTCACTTAATTTCTGCACCAATCAGTTGTCCATCATTGCATTGTCTGAGGCAAAGAGTGCGCAGGGAAGAGTTAGGGGGGGAAGAGAGAGGGAGAAGGGTGGAGGGGAGAGGGGGATCAAGGGAGAGAAGCAAGCCATGCCAGTCAGTATTACTCAATGAATTATACAAGTGAACACAAAAAAAACGGGATGTACTGGATTTGGAGGCCAAAAAGACACAATGACAAGGAATATTGAGCTAATCTTGGAGCAAACGACCCCAAGTGTTCAGAGCTGGGTTGGGTGTGTATCCCTCTTGCGGTGGAGACGTATGGAAACTGGGGAAGGGAAGCCCAAACCACCTTCCCCCGCCTGGCCTCTCACCTGGCCATCACCACTTCCTCCTACAAAGGTAAGGTGCTCACGGAAATGTACAGCAGGCTGAACATCACCCTGGTCAGGGCGGTGGCTAGGGCATTACTGGCTAGGTGTGCACCCTCCCTTGGCCTCATGGACATCCATTGAACATTCCTATGTATTGTATATGTACTGTAGTGGTAAATCTTTATGTATGTATTTATATTATAAAAATATTATATATATTAGCATTGCTCAATTTACAAGCATGTTTATATAATTGTACATGTGTGCTAAATATAATTTAAGGTTATAAATTTTGAGCATTGCATGGGTATTTCGTTGATGCCTCCTCTATACATTTCTAAATGTACGGACTATGTTTCAAAATTGTTCACATCCTGAGTTATAGGGAATTTAAAACCATCTTTATGGTACCAAATTTATAACATGAATGGCACCCCTACAGGGATGCCTCCTCTACATTATGGGCACAGCCTGTGATTTCAAAAACGTTCCTATTTTGAGTTATGAATATAGGTAAGAATGAGATGAAGCAGAACCCTGATAAAAATGGGACTGGGAATGAGAGTACAACCCATGGACCCTTCTCAGAATTTATGATAAATGCACGTAATTATCCAAGTCAATAGGTGGTACTAATAATGTGAGAAAATAAATATGTGGCCACCAATGATCTGGTATTGGAATATATAGTTGTGCAAGCGTTCATTGATTTGAATGATGGAGAAGTGGGCTGAGATTTGATGATGGTGCTTCTCTGGAGTGAATCTTTTTATTACGTTTATTTTATGTGGGTCAAAAGTAAACATGGTACACTTGCATGGACACATCAGATGAAATCATACTATTGGGTTAAAATGGCTTGATAGCAGTCTTATGTCTACTGCGCAATGCAAAGTATCTTGAAATACCAATGTTCATAATGCTCAGTGGGCCTCACTATACATACTTCACTTGATATTATTAATAGGATGGAGCTAGGAAAATGTCACTTTGATCAAAAATTGATTCAAAGCCATGCATCTTATGAAAGTGGACTCCATTTGTAATGACAGATAAAAGACACTTGAAGAATCATTCTGGGCATATTATTCCCACAGACATATAGGCCCCAAGATACTACACTTGTACTGCACGTGCCACTTGCCATGTTGACTGCATGCACCAATAAACAGAAGTACAGTGTTCATGTATTGCAAATGGTGCAATGTGTAAGATTGAATTCATAAAAGTTTACACTGCTGGTAATCATGGGATAACTTGATGCAATATTAAAAACATTAATACATTCAGCAAATTAGCAAAGTTTTATTAAATATTACAACATACGTGTACGGGGCCCCAAGATTGTACACTGTACCACATGCCATGTTGACTGCATGCACCAATAAACCAAAACAAGCTTTGACGAAGTACATATAGGCATTGCAAATGGTGCGACGTGTAGGATCCTTTATCTACACAGTCAAGTTTTGACTATGAATTCATAAAAGCTTCCACTGATGGTAATCATGTGATAAGGAGTTAATGCAATATTAAGACAGCAAATTAGTAGAGTTAAATGTCCTTGTTAAATTTTGTATTTACCCCCCCCCCCACCCCGATATCGATCAGTGCACACAAATTGTAAATCCATTTTATTAACTAGTGTAATTAAACACTAGCAGAAGTACTTCTGAAGTTCCCTGACGATCCATAGTAGTGTATATTAACCCTTTTCTGCCCCACATACAGGCCACACCCACAAGGACTCTGCTCTGCCGCAGTGCGATGAACCTTTCTCTGCCTCACATAGAGGCCACACCCACAAGGGCTCGCATTGCGAATAACCCTTTTCCGTCAGAGGAGTTGCATAATGATAGAGGAGTACAACGCATCCAATGCGAGTTAGTTCGGCAAAAAAGAAGATCTAGCCAAACTTACTCGCATTGGATGCGTTGTCCTCATCCGTCATTATGCAACTCCTCTGAGGGGATACATGCATCAGGTATCACGTGCTTGGCACAAGGGTCAATCCATATGAAAATCACTTAAAATTGGACGCATAGCTTTAGATTTTGTTGCAACTTCTCACATTTTTCAGTCCTCATATGAAAGTAACTTTGGTGAAAAAAAAAAGTCAAAAAAACTTTAATGGTTTACGAAATACATCGTCATGAATATTTAATGATTTTCCACATTTTTGCTCCTTTGCTGAGCCATTACTTTGCTCTCACAGATCTTGCAGGGTTATATTTGGTATCAAATCGATGCTCTTTTGATGTACAACTAAATTATCATATATGTTGAGGTTAAAGGGTTAAAAATTATATGTGTTTATCACAAGGTCTACAGAATTCAGACCACTTGCAGATTGAAACTCGATATATTTTTTTACGTAGTGAAAGCCACACCCTATTATAAAGTTTTTGAAAAATAAAAAGTCTGAGTATCAGTTATCTGTGGGAACCACAAACGATTAAACATCAGGACGCTATTTTTTTCTTTTTTTGGCACCTGTCAATGTTTATAATTACATGGGTCATAAGTGGAGTTATGTAATAATCATCCACACATATGTAAACTGTGGTGGGCATGACTCAGCACATATCAGAGACACTCCTCCTGTACGGTTTTTTAACCTAATAAGGCATGCGCGGGCTTTAAAGGGTATTTTTGGTAGTCTGGCGTTTCGTAAAGCAATCAGTGGCAAGAAACTCATCAGAGATTTCTAGTCATACGCGTCGTACATACTCGTATCTTCGAGTTGTACTAGCTGCAATGATAACAGAACATCATTCTCTCTGTATTCGATGCGGAGATTTAGCATGCTGCAATTGTCTACGTAAGCTCAATCCTGAAATAGCGTTCGTAGATACCTCTAGCGGTAGTAGCCTTACACAAGCAGTAGTGGGTCCTAGTAACTCAAGTTCCCAACACGGTGCAAGCCCTAGTAGCCCAAGTTCCCAACATGGTGCAGGCTCCAGTAGCCCAAGTTCCCAACATCATATCTTCGGTTTGCACAGGAGTGCACGTGAATCATTATTGTGTTAAGCATGCTTAACACAATACTGCATGGGAGCTGATTCAAGGATACTAGGGCCTGCACCTTCTTGGGAAGAGCGGCTAGGGCCTGTACTGTGTTGGGAAGTTGGGTTACTAAGGCCTGCACCGTGTTGGGAACTTGGGCTAGTAGGGCCTGCACCGTGTTGGGAACTTGGGCTGCACCGTGTTGGGAACTTGGGCTACTAGGGCCCACAGCTGCTTGTTTAAGGCTACTACCGCTAGAGGTATCTACGAACGCTATTTCAGGATTGAGCTTACGTAGACAATTGCAGCATGCTAAACCTCCGCTTCGAATACTGAGAGAATGATGTTCTGTTATCATTGCAGCTGGTACAACTCAAAGATACGAGTATATACGATGCGTATGACTAGAAATCTCTGAAAGTTTCTTTACAAAACACCAGACTACTAAAAATACCTTTTAAAGCCCGCGCATGCCTTATTAGGTTAAAAAAAACGTACAGGAGGAGTGTCTCTGAAATGTGCTGAGTCATGCCCACCACAGTTTACATATGTGTGGATGATTATTACATAACTCCACTTGTGACCCATGTAAACATTGACAGGTGCCAAAAAAAGAAAAAATGGCGTCATGATGTTCAATCATTTGTGGTTCCCCAGAGATAACTGATACTCAGACTTTTTATTTTTCAAAAACATTATAACAAAATCTGGCTTTCATTACGTAAAAAAATCTGTCGAGTTTCAATCTGCAAGTGGTTTGAATTCTGAAAACCTTGTGATAAACACATATAATTTTTAACCCTTTAACCTCTATCATAAACACATAATTTAGTTGTACATCAAAAGAGCATCGATTTGATACCAAATATAACCCTGCAAGATCTGTGAGAGCAAAGTAATGGCTCAGCAAAGGAGCAAAAATGTGGAGAATCATTAAATATTCATGACGATGTATTTCGTAAACCACTAATTTTTTTTTCAGCAAAGTTACTTTCATATGAGGACTGAAAAATATGAGAAGTTGCAACAAAATCTAAATATATGTGTCCAATTTTAAGTGATCTTCATATGGATTGACCCTCAATCCAGTATTCGATCCCACATTCATTCATTGTCAGTATATCAAGGATGCTAAAGGAATTTACCCTGGCTTTGCTTGATGTTCTGACGGCTCTTCCAGCGGCCCTGGCCCGTCCTCATGTCCATATGTGGGAGTCCCGGAGTAAATGGGGATATCCGAGGATATCCCTATAGGATCATCGTAGTCGGTCCCATAGCCTCAGCACTGCAGCATCAGTAATATGCCTGATCCTAAATCAGACGTGTTTGCCATTTTCACCACACTCCCAATCCTCTATAAGCCAGAATTGAACTTTTAGTTAACAGCTAAAACCTTAATTTACCATTAAGCCAACACCACTTGAATGCGCACACACAAAAACATGTAGAGCTCTATAGCTACGCTAAACTATATGTCACACTTCCTCCATACCCATTCTTCATAGAAAAGAGACACTTTTACAGGGTGTCCACGAATGAACGCAACGCTTTTGATTGTGAATTACTTTTGATAGGATGGAGCAAAAAAATCTGGCAATTTGAAACAGAGTTGGTTGGTTTCCTCAATTTTTTTCATTAAAACATTATTAATGGTGCTAATTAATTTTAATAAATGATTTAAAAGTTCGTCTGTCAAGGCTGTTTCGAGCTGGACATTAGGTTGCTAATTAGAACACATTCAAACATTACGGTATTTTGGTATTTCGGATCCTAAAAATTATTTTGTGGTTTACGTTCATAGGCGCTGTTTGCCACTACCAATTCAATATACACAACCATTATACTTTTGAGCTATTCCACAACCAATTTGGTACTTAAAAAGAATGATACGCACAGTCAAAGTATATAGCTGTGGATGGGTATTAACTATGTGATATTATTTGCTATTGTTTCCATTCTGAACTACTTTAGAACCAATTTCCCCATGGCCAATGAAAATATCTCACCCAAAATGCACCTATTGGAGGAGCACACAGTTGAGTGGGTGAGAAGATACAACCATAGATATTTTAATATCTATGATACAACTTAGGATTTGGCATGCTGGGTCAACAAGGTGCTGAACCAATTCACCGGCGTTTCAACGCACTAAACACCAACTACAGTTCAATTAGCGTTTCAACGCACTGAACACCATCTATAGTTCAATCAGAAACAAAGAGGCTACGGTGTGTCGGTGTATCATCAAAGAGCACTTGATAAGTATTGCTCCTGACTCAATCCGTGCTCAGCCACCACCCACAAAAAGAGAAAAACGTACGCCGGCCAAAACACGTTGCTGCTTCATAGTATAGTGGATTTATACCGGGCCGGTATTCACGTAGGCCTATACACTCACTTGACGATGTTTGCACGTTGCTTTTCGAAGCATACAAATCGCGTCTCAGAAAATAAGTACCATAATACGAAAGCTCGATCTATGTACAATACCTTTGTAAAAGTCGTTTCTCAACTGGAAGTTCGCACGTTGGGGACTAACTACTTTTGAAAACCTACCTCCGCGTAAGTAGGCCGCTTTTGAACGACACTTCTCCAGACCGTAACACTCTTTGATGCCCAAACACACCTTGTTCAGTAGAACATGCACAGTTTAATCTTCAACAATCAGTGGCGGATCTAGGAATTGGGGGGTGTGGCAAGGGGTGTGGCGAAGTAGTATGCGGGGGCCCCCCCCCTCCCGCCCAGCTAGGGGGTGTGGGGGAGCGCTGTAAGCTCCCCCATCGGGGTCTGGGGCGGAGCCCCAGAAGCCAACGCTTTTTGCGTAGAAAACCCCACGTAAAAACTGCACTAAAAATGTAGACCTAATTACAGATCGAGGCTGGGGAGCGACAGATCAAGAGCTCAGCCGCTATATGTTCAATGCGCCGATGCATCGCAGTTGATAGCACATGAACTCACCGTTTATTTGTTTAGAAAATATTGAAATACTATACCTTTTCATATGGTCACATGACACGTGGGCGTTAACTGCTTTATTTGCCTATATGGGCTAATTTTGGGTTTTGGATCGGTTTTTGGTACTTTTCGATATGCTCTCTAGAGGGAAAATTGAATAACATACGCTAAACGGCCCTGCTAATGTAACATACCTTTTCTATGGACCCTTTGCATGAAAGATCGGAATTACGATAAACGTCACGTCTGGAGTAAAAACCACAGCGGTTGCCTAGAGACATCGTGTCACGCTCGCGGACCTTTGCGTAATAAAATGGCAATGCTCGGAGTCATTCCTTCCCGCTCAGACATTGATCCTTCGGCCGATCCAGTTCCTGGTCAAACTATGCTGCCAACAGTAAGTTTGACCGAGTCTGACATACCCAGAGCCTTTTCAAAGCCATCCATTTTAAAAGCTCCGGGTATGTCAAATACCAGGGAATACGGTCCGGGGGGGGACTCAATTCCCTAGGGAATTGAGTCCGGTTAATTGATTTTGTACAACCAGGGAACTCGGTCCGGGGGACCGTATTCCCTAGGGAGTTGGGTCCGGGGGGGACCGTATTCCCTTAGGGATTACGGTCCGCCGGACCGGAAATTGGGCCGGACCGTATACCCTATGACACCGGCAATTTGGATCTCAACTACTAAAGGAAGTCTGCTCTCTACTGCAAATTAAAAAGACCCACACCACTCCCTATAGACCTCAAAGGAACGGAATGGTCGAGCGATTTAACCGCACTCTACTCGATATGTTGGCTACTGCAGTTGGAGATCACCCATCGGATTGGGAAATCCATATCCGTAAGTTGTGCTTTGCATATAATACAAGTACCCACTCCTCTACAGGGTACAGCCCTTACTTTTTGATGTTTGGTCGCCAAGCCACCATTCCAGTCAACCTCATGTACTGTCTAAATCAGGGGAAGGAAAAGACACTACCAGACTTTGTTCAACACCTTCGGGAAGGGTTGAGCGAAGCATACGCCCTCGTTCGAGAGCGATGTGAATTGGAACATCAACGACAGAAGGCCATACAGTGTTCCACACTTAAAGCTTCCAAATCCAAAAAATTTGGTTTTTTGCTTGTAACTTTTCAACCATATGAGTATAAACAAAAAGGATGGGATATTCAGATTTAGCCATCGTTTCTGAGTAAGATGAACATATTTTTGTTCAATTATTAAGTGTAAACAACAACAGCATATTAATAAATCATAAACGGTTTCAAGTACTATTTTGATCGATAATTCCCGTAAGGTAATTAGCTAAGCGTTCAAATTTGGGATTCTAATAGTGCTGTATGCTGTCTATCTTTCGTAGCTGTTCGTTGTCTTAAGTCGAGCCGGTTTGATAGATCGGTCCAGTTTTGTGATTTTTCGGGGGTACTTAAGCATATGCGATGGTTCGGTCGAATTAGTTTGACTTAAGGTCTGAAATTTAGGGAACATGATTATAAAGTGCTAGTAGTATCTCTATATTTTTTAATATTTTCTGCACATCTGCGCAAATAATGTAAAGCAATATTTGAAAGCGTAAAAGCTTACGAATTACATCCTTTTTTCAATACAAGCTCATTAAGTGACGTTTCACGTATTTCCTGTACACGTCACACAACGCGGCGCTGCGCGTATAGCGCGCATAATATTACATGTACTTCTTAACACCATTAACGTACACCGGATAATGATGACATAAAAGCACAATTTCTACTATATACACCAATAGCAGTACAGACTTCAGTCATCTTGCACTTGCACTCTTTCACAGCAAAAACTGCAACTTAACTGCTAGTAGTACTTACTCTTCTATGTGATTTGTATACTTTAACTACTTTATCTACCTCACTTCCATCTGATCCATTTCTGTAAGCTTGCTCATAATCTCTACACTTTCTAAAAAATTTATAAATAAGTTCTTTGGAACAGCTTTCCAGTCCTTCAGGGACAATCTTCCTTAATGTATTAATCTTTCCATTTGCATAAGCTCTTGTATGCTTCTTTGCATGGCACCAAACCCTTTCAATTGGACTTAGTTCACAATGGTATTTTGGAAAAAACAAGCACAGATGCCCACGTTGTTCTATATACTCTTCTAAAATCGACTTTTGTACTCGAAAATCATCAAATGTTTTCAATGTACTCCTCATCTTGTCTGCATTCATTCCCCTAGTGTCAATTCCTCTCTCCTGTAAAACCATTTTCATTCCCTTAGGTCTGCCATCCTCTAGTACCAAGTGTTGAATTTCACCATTCCAAACAGTGTCTCTTAAAATTGGTTGCTTGCCACCAACACCTACATTCATTTTTTCAGCATCAAGTTGATCATCAGCTACTTTTTTATGTGAAGGGGCATTGTCAAAAAGAAATAGTCCACGTGCATGAGGATACTTTGCTTCAAAAATTTTTACAGCATTTTCCACTTGAATCATTAAACTATTGTTATTGAAATATCCATCTTTATGTACTTCTATCATTACACGAGCCTTGTTACCATTAAATTCTAAGTATCCATCACATTCATCAATAAAGTCAGACACCATTATAGAATTTCCAAGGGATTTCTGCTTCAGCACACTTGTTTGACTATCACCCCAATAATATGACTGGTCGCAATTTGCATAGAAGGTACTTTCATCATGCACTACTCTAATTAAAGGTCTTACATTAGCTGGACAAACTGGATGCAAATTGTCTGCTGTAATTGTTATTTTATCCAGCTCAAATAAAGTACTTACAAATTCTCTTCTATGCTGAATAACATCCTGTCTTTCATGTCCATCAAAATAGACACCCTTTTGATGATGAACTTGACTAAATCCAAATGAGTGGAGCCATCTTCTTGCAGTCTCAGTAGATAGACTTTGGTTGTATTCTTTATTAACCCATTCAGAAAACATTCCTGTTGTTAAGTTTGGTTCTCCCTTCTTGCATGCATTACTTCTTATGTAGCTACAGGCATGCATTTTAAACTCTTCGTCATGGACTAGTGTTTCATATTTAGGAAATTCTCCCCTTTCTGATGAAAGAATGTATTCAACTTCCTTACTTGTAATGTCCTCATTGCCATGAGACAACACATTAAAAATACTTTGCATATATGACTGCATCCAACTTCTTATGGTACGATCAGAATAGCCGCTTACCTGTGAGGCTTTGATAGCTGCATCACATATACCCTCTCCCCAGTCCTTCATGGCAGTTCCCATCAGCACAATACCTAACGCTTTTTGCAGCTCAAATGAAGCATTTTGTTCAATGAAACTCAGCAGGTAGTCCAGCCCTTTCTTGAACACCTCTTCGTGTTTTTTGAAAATTACGTTTATTGTGCTTTCTGAACACGCTGAATCAGAGATTCGTTTCTTCTGTGAAGTAAAACAGCCTGTAATTGCCGCTAGTGAATTCACTTTGCAGGTACGTTTGGCATTGTCGTTTGATGGAAAGGTTTGGTTTGCCCCCGCTTCTGCTATAACAGCCATCATGTCTCGCTTTCGTCTGCAAACAATCGAGCAGGTGGGTTGATCTATCACTACGTCTGTTTGGTTCTGAAAAGAACCCGTAGTACCAGTGGTAGCTGCAATCGACTCCGAATGATCGTCAACAAACGCCATTTTCTATTCCAAGGAACGAATAAAAGACGTTAATTTGGCCGCTTGTACGTGACGTCAGATTTATCGCAGAATACGGAGGAAAACGCTCAATTAAATAAAATGACAAGAATTTAGAACTTTTTCACACTTGTAAAACTATTTGGGGTACTCAAATACGTGGGGGAAAAAATATAAAAAATATACTAATTATATAGGGTCTACGCTACTATTTGTTTTCATTTTCAGACCTTAAGTCAAACTAATTCGACCGAACCATCGCATGTGCTTAAGTACCCCCGAAAAATCACAAAACTGGACCGATCTACAAAACCGGCGCGACTTAAGACAACGAACAGATAAGAAAGAAAGATAGCACAGAGCACTATTAGAATCCCAAATTTGAACGCTTAGCTAATTACCTTTCATGAGTTATCGATCAAAATAGTACTTGAAACCGTTTATGATTTATTAATATGCTATTGTTGTTTACACTTAATAATTGAACAAAAATATGTTCATCTTACTCAGAAACGATGGCTAAATCTGAATATCCCATCCTTTTTGTTTATACTCATATGGTTGAAAAGTTACAAGCAAAAAACCAAATTTTTTGGATTTGGAAGCTTTAAGTGTGGAACACTGTATATGATAGAAAAGTCCACGGCAAACCTTTCAGCAATGGTGACATGGTCTGGCTATTTTCACCAGCAGTTCCCAGGGAACAAAGCAGGAAGCTTCACCATCCATGGAAAGGACCGCTTATAGTGGTGGAGAAAATGGGGAGCAACACCTACAAGATCAAGGGCCAAAATAATAGGAAATTCCAAATTGTGCACTTTGACAGACTGAAACCGTGTGTGAAGTCAAGTGCATTGAATGTAGTAAATCCCATAGCTCCTAAATGTAACAGAAACTCCGACCAGTCTCAAATACCACAGGCGGTAGTTACACCGGCAACTACCCACTGTGGTGATGACGACAGTGATTTGCCATTCTCAGATGATGATGAATAACAGATTCCGGACATGGGTCCCATTGGCGCAGATGAACCTGCATTGCCTGAGCAACCACATCCAGCCCCTCCGGATATCCCCGGCGCAAGGCATCAATACCCAACCAGACAGCGCTGCCCCCCTGATCGTTATGGTCCTTACGTAGAACACTAGAAAAAAAGGGGAGCAGTGTAACGAACTAGAATGTGACGCATGCGCAGTCCCCGGGTGTCTGTCAACAGAACTATATGATCTAGAACAGCTGATTCTATGACTTGTCTATTCTGTGTTTATATAAATATGTATTTTTGCATTGTGGATATATTAAGTTGCTGCTGCTGCTGCTGTTATCCTTATCGGCTACGTTAAAGTATCATGATCTCCACTGTAGACCTACCACTCGTCCGTCTCTGGCCACGCTTCTGGCACAATATAAAAGTGTGAAGGCCCCCTATTCTTTGGTGTGAACGTAGTACGCCAATAGACACACCAAATCAAGTGTGACCGTCACACCCAAGCGCTGGCGATTACACCCAGGGTAAAAGGTTAGAAACTGGTCAGGATTCGAACTCGTGACACCCTGCACTACAACCCTGTACCCAACTCCACAAGCTATCACAATATGGTTGGTTTATAAGTTACTAAATTACCCTTTATCCCACAATGTCATCAATTATAAATACAAAGTAAAACTGGGTGACGGTCACACCAAATAACCGGGTGAATTCACACGAACTCACTCGATGGTGTGATATCACACCAATGATAAAATTTAGTGTGAAGGTCACACCAAATAACGGAGTGAATTCACTTGATGGGTGTGATATCACACGAAGATAAAATTTAGTGTGATGGTCACCCTTTTTTAAACGTACTACGGGTGATTATAGGTGACCTACACACTTTTTTATTTGCTGTGCACGGAACGGAAACCAACTGTATCTACTAGTCATACCTGACATTTATGTGTGTGTGTGTGTGTGTGTGTGTGCTCAGTCCACTGATCAGGTTATCACAATCTCTTTGCATATGCATGTGTGTGTACGTCTGTGAAGTGTGTGCAGTGTTGTCATTGGGTGTGTTTATTTATAAGGTGTGTGGTTAAATTGATAGTTTTTATTTCTCATCTGTAAACCAATCCAACTGATCTAAGTTGATCTCTTTGTACATGCATCTGCACCTTTAAAAAAAATGGTACATGTTGATGTATGCATGTGTGTGTGTGCATGTGTGTGTGTGTATGTGTGCATGTGTGTGTGTATGTGTGTGCAAGGAGCTAGAAGTGTGCATAAGGTACCGTTGAGAGCTCATTAATATCTTTGTTATTCAGGTCAAACAATAATTTGGAATCATGAAAGCAGAACCTAGATGGATTCCTTGTTGAAGGCCAGTGCTGCAGCCTTTGCTGAAATATTGCAGGCACTAATATCTGGAATTGAGGAGATTTATTCAGCCATGTCGAACACTTGAAGATATCCTTTTATCACATTACTAGTGATTGGAGGAAAATGTAATCTCAGTTGTTTAATGTTTGTGGATGTTGTTCATTTTTTTATAAATAAAAATTCAGATTGTTTAGCTCGCATGCTTTGTAGCTTCTGGTAGATTTAAAACACTTATAATTATAATGACCATGATGCCTATTAATGAACAGAGCTAGTAAATAAATGCAGAGAATAACCCACTCATCGATTGAAATGCACACTTGAAAATTTATAACATTCCAAATCCATCGTTTCCTATAACTGCTTCCACCATATCATGGGCTCTGCCCGGCTAGAAAGAGTTTTGCTGTTACTTTGTGTAAACTTTAAACATACAATACCCTTCCGTAGGTGTTTATACCTATAATTAAGCTGTTCAGCATACTTTTTCATTAGTCAAAATAAATTCATCATTATTTACACGCAATTTTACTGATGACGCGTACATGTAAGCTTGTACAAACCGGCAAAGGTAATTAATTCCCAGCCCTTGGCGGTTGACCGCCGACCGTGACCGTTAGAAATGGCCGTGACCGTGTCGGATAGCTAGGCTGCTAACGGTTGGCCGTGCCCGTGACCGGGAAGGATTGATGCCGGCCATTGCTGGCCGTGACCGTGACCGTCAAGGGTCTAATTCGGTCAGCCGGCCGTTCGGGACTTGTTCCAATTAGTCAGCCGCGGCAACACTGCTTCCACCCTACTCGTCCATTTCGAGACAGAAAAGAAGGTGATATGTATGATGCTAAGCTTCGCCCTACGGTTTAGGCGCGGTACTGTCCTACCAGATGGAGGATGGCACAGAGAGACCAGGGGCGGCGGAGGGTGTCCATATTTGGGGGGGCAGTGGTCAAAAAAAGATAATCATATTCATACCCATGCACCGCGACCCTCCCTCCGCCCCCTCCTATAAAAAATGGTTCGTGCATGTTTATAAAATAAAACACGGGCCATTTTTTTTTCGGTGGGAAATGTTCCGAATTCACTGCATGATCATTTATAATTAATTCCTTGGCTCCAGATTAATGCATTCTGCTAGCTCTTTATGCACATGCAAGATAACGAGGTCTGGCTTGCGAGACTAACCCTATTTAAACTCACAGTCACTGACAGTACAGCAATCTCGAAGAATACGCGCTCGCAATAAGAACCTGATGGTAGCGCAAGGGGGGGCTGAGCCCCCCCACCTCGATATTTGAAGGGGGGGGGGGGGGGGGGGGGAGGGGGGGGGGCAATAGCCCCCCCAGCCCCCCCCCCCCCCTGTTCCGCCGCGCCTGGAGACTTCTCGCACTTTGGCTCCGGCGGAAACCAAGTATTCGCAAATAGAAAAGGAAAGGCTGGCAATTACATTTGGCGTCAAAATGTTTCATCAGTACCGTACATGTTTATCTGGGCAGACGTTTTACAATCTACTCAGATCTGCATCATAATGCAGTATCTTTTCATCGAGACACGCCCCGTTCCAGCGATGGCATCATCAAGAATCCAACGGTGGGCGTTGACATTAAGTGCTTACAATTATTGCATTGTATTCAAATTGGGGGAGGCTCGAGCTTGCTGATGCCTTAAGCAGATTACCCCTGAAGAACAATGCCCAAGTAGTGCCCTGTCCAGAGGACACCAAATTTATGCTGGAAACGCTTCGAGCAGGGGACTCTCCGGTGACTGTTGTGGAAATAAAGGCATGGACGGACAAAGATCCGGTTCTTTCTCGAGTTAGGAACATGGTTCTGAACAGATGGAGGTCACAAGTTAGCAATGACACTGCTTTCCATCCATACAAACAAAGAGATCTCGAGCTAAGTGTGCAGGGTGGGTGCATATTGTGGGGACATCGTGTGGTTATACCTCCTGCCAGGAGGGAGCGAACCTGGCATGATGCCAATCCCGGCAGGAATTACATCTGAACCTGCGTCAGCAGGTTCAATATAGGATTGATTGAGGAGTCATGAATGTCATTAAAAATTTTCAGTTGCGTCGCGAGGGACAACGAAGAAACGGATAGCTTTTCTCTTTGCAGCAATCGAACGACAACACCAAGATCTACGTTTTGGTGCTAGTTTCATGTCATAAAACTATGCGCTTCTAGACCAACTAAGAACCTGTTTCTCGTGCCCATGCCCAAAAAAATTGTTGGTCGTCGTCTTCTTCTTCTTCTTCTTCTTCTTCTCCGTCAAGTATAACTCACGCTAGGAATGGTTTTAAAGAACGGCGATAGTACCAATCGCTTCAGAATTTACCGGCGCGGTGCCCCTTAAGGTAATAAAGAAGCTACAACGAAAAAGTACTATATACGGTATGGGTATATTACTTTGTTCTAAATACAGGAGTATGGATAATTTTAGGCAGTATAAATACTCCAACAGGCACAAAATTTATTTTGGTGTCAGCTTAGTCGTTACTTATTTTGGCTAGTGAAGTTGTTTTTCTAAAAATGCCTTCGCGTAATCGAAAGAAGAGAACGAAGCAACGAGCGGAATACCTCCAAAAGCAAGAAGAGAACAAGGCTAAAGCCCGAGAGCGCTACAAGGCCGACCCTGAAAAAAAGAAGGCCTCTGTACGCGAGAGCTACAAGGCCGATCCTGAAAACAAGAAGGCCTCTGTACGCGAGAGCTACAAGGCCGATCCTGAAAAAAAGAAGGCCTCTGTACGCGAGAGCTACAAGGCCGATCCTGAAATAAAGAAGGCCTCTGTACGCGAGAGCTACATCGCAAATATTGAACCTAAGCGTGCTGCTAAAAGGCAGCGATATGGAGAGGACCTCGAGGAGAACCGTGCTGTTAAAAGGCAGCGATATCAAGAGCGCGTCGAGGAGAACCGTGCTGCTAAAAGGCGGATATACAGGGGTAATTCAGCTACCATTAAGGCAGCTAGATTTTAAATTTATAGACATTTTGTCCATTGCACATCGTTCCTCATCACATTACAGTTATGAAGCTTCGTTGACACGGAGAAATAAAAACTTATGAAACAAGTAAATAAAAACCTTCTCTAACGAGAAAGTTGGTGGGCATATAGGATTGACAATGTTGGTGTAAAAAGCACGGAAACAAGTGTGACAGAAATGTTACTGGAAAATTGAAATAGGCCTATATTTAGCCCATTTTCTCAGGCGTGCGCTGCCTAAATGTGACTGGGCTAAATATAGGCCTATTTCAATTTTCCAGTAACATTTCTGTCACACTTGTTTCCGTGCTTTTTACACCAACATTGTCAATCCTATATGCCCACCAACTTTCTCGTTAGAGAAGGTTTTTATTTACTTGTGAATCAAGGGTTTAGCCAGGAGTTTAGTCTGGTGGCCAGGCATTGATAAGGACTAGGAGCATAAAGTGAAGTCTTGTCAGATATGTCAGGAAAATGGTAAAGCCCAGCTGTGGCCCCAGTACATCCCTGGGAGTGGCCAGCAAGGCCATGGTCTCGACTGCATGTGGACTTTGCAGGTCCTTTTATGGAGAAAAGTTTCTAGTTGTTGCGGATGCATGCCCACTCTAAGTGGTTGGAAGTAGTTGCTGTGTCGTCACCTTCTTCCCAACAGGCCATCACAGCACTGAGAAATACCTTTTCTACCCATGGTTTACTAGAAATGCTAGTCTTGGACAACGGCTCTGCCTTCACAAGCATTGAGTTCCAAACATTTGTGAAAAAAAATGGTATCTGGCATGTGAGTAGTGCTCCCTATCACCCATCATCAAATGGGCAAGCTGAAAGAGTTGTCCAGACATTCAAGGAGGCCATCCTGAAGACTATGAGAGAAGTGCAAACAAGGCTGGCCAGATTTCTGTTCCAATATCGCCTTACACCACACTCATCATCTGGCTTGTCTCCAGCTGAGATGTTGCTAGGTCGACGCCCTAGGTCCCACCTGGCTCTCATACATCCTGAGACATCAGTGAAGGTGACACAAAGTCAAGAAAGGCAAAAATCAGCCCATGATTTACATGCAAAACTGCACAAGTTCAGGGTTGGGGATTTGGTGTATGTCAGGAATTTTGAGGGCTCACGTGTTTGGAGCCCAGGAGTAGTTACTGAAATCTCAGGTCCACTAACCACAGTGATTAGGTTGAAAGAGGGGCAGATTCTACGTCGTCATATTGATCATGTGAAGTTGCAGGATAGCACTTCAGACAAGCAAGAGTCCAAACTTGCCTCAAACTGAGCAAGATGAAGGTGCTATGGTACCTACCCGACCAAGACGTAAGGGATCATGATGCGACAGAAGATGAGAGTCTAGCTCCAGGTGTAAAAATTCCGAAGCTTCCAGCTGAAGTTAATGTTGAGCCTACACGCAACAGACACCCTCCTGATCGACTATAATCTACAGCCTCCTGCATATGGAGGGAGGAAATGTGATATATTAGGTGTTGTACATGTAATGCATGGACCCATTGTCTATACATATAGCACCTTATTAGAAACCGGTATAGTGTGTGTAACTTGTTAGGAACTGGTTTGGTTTGGAGTCAGACTGGTTTTTGCCTAGTTGCTATAAATAGGTTATGCTGTACTAGTGATCTCTCTCTCTCCACCAATAATACTTTGCGCTGTCTGGGATTCAACTGGTTCGTGTATGCATGCATGTGGTGACAGCTACATGTATAGACAGGATACTACAACGTGTTCATGTAAATGTACAATGTATAGTACTTAACTTAATGTTGTGATGTATACCTCTTCGTAAATACGTGCGCAAATGTTTCATGTTTGCAATAGTGTTAGCAAATCCAATTTTTTAAATTCAGAGTTTGCAATCATATGCAAGTGACAGAAAAACGCCTATATACATGTACCATTCATATTGATATATTACACATGGTCATGAGCAGGTGCCAGGAAGCAATGTGTCTGAATTGTCCTGATATAAATGAGTTGCAAAAACTTTAATAAGCTTCGCAGTGCCAAAAATCAGCCTACATAAAATCACTGAATGATATACTAGCATTCTACAGTCTACATTCTAAGCAGCAGTTTTTGTCTAGAACTTCTCACTGGCCTTTGCTTGCAGTGGTTTGCTCAGATTCAACTGTTACCATGATATCTATGATAATAATACCAGAGAGAGAAGAATGATAATGGTCATGATAATTTGATGTAGGACACACGGATGCAAGCTGAATGTGTGCATGTGTGATCACGTGAGTTTATGTGCATTTGGTACAGCTGACCTGGAGAACAGTTGTTCAAGTAATTACCCTTGTATATCACTTTCCTCCATGTTGAACCTCCATTCAACCCCACGGTACATCCAGCACGATAACCACCAACATTTTGATCCAGATGAAAACACAGCCTGTGAGAGCAGTCAGGATTGTTATAGTCACAACTGTTAAGGTTGACAGTTGAGGAAGATGCAAACCCAAAGCTCCATCCAGGATAGCGATACCAGTATGCTCCTCCATCATCTATATACGCTTGAGTTGTTGATGAAGTCGTTTTCAAAACATTAGATGTGACACCAAATGCTCCAAGAGCAAATGTATTTGAATCCGAAGAGCTTTTTGCCCCGACAAAGATCAGAGAGGATCCTAAACAGTTTGCAAGGTCAGCTGATGTTGTTGAATGTGAGTAAGGCTGGTCATAGCACTTGGTGAAGCTCTTCTGGATTAAAGCATTCTCAGGATAGTTGTACAGTACTCCACATGATGGGACAGCCACTACAAATAATTAACGAACTGACATGATCACATATAACTGGTTAAGTGATTAGGTGAAATATATGTCAAAAATGATGACAATAAAAGCCAGCAAGTTCAACTATACATATATATATATATAAGTATGAGTACTAACAGTGTCCTAAATCATAACTAATGGCTTAATAGTCACCAATGTTTCTTATACTACAGAATGTTATAAACACTTCACATCCCAATAACTGTTGCCATTACTTAAATTCTCAATGATGCACTGAGACATAGGCATATGCATATTTATTCTTGTGCGTGCCGGTATACAGTTGATATTCATTGTGTGTGTTTGTATGTATATGTGTGTTCAATTGTGTGTGTATTTGAGTGTGTATTTGAGTGTGCGTGTGTGTATGTGTGTGTATGTGTGTGTATGTGTGTGTGTGTGGGCGTGCTACTAAAAAACCCAACGAATGTACAAACGGTTACTGTTGCGTACAGTGCTACGTCTTTCAGAAATCGATACTCTAAACGTAGTGCAGCATGCGATTCGGCATACCGGGGGAACAGGTAGGTAGGTTTTTCCCGCTGTAAATCACTTTCGTCCAGGTCGAGTCACTGTTCAAACCCACAGTACATCCAGCACGATAGCCTCCAACGTATTGATCCAGATGCCAACACATCCTGCTAGCACAATCAGGATTATTGTAATCGCAACCGTTCAAGTTCACCGTTGAGGAGGATGCAAACCCAAAGCTCCATCCCGAATAACGGTACCAGTACGCTCCTCCTGCATCTAGAACTGCCGTATTTTGTTGGTAGGTGTTCTTAAAGACATTCGAAGTCACACCGAAGGCTCCAATGGCAAACGAGCTTGCTTTTGTGGACGTCTTTGCCCCTACAAACACGTATTCTGATCCAGAGCATGCGGCCAGGCTAGCAGAACTGAGAAGTAGCGTGGGAGTAGGGCTGCTCGTAACACTTAACGTAGCCCTTTTGGATGAGATCACTCTCCTTGTAATCGTACTGAACGCCACAGGTTGGCAGAGAAGCTGGAATATTGTGTGATCAGAGAGTGTGAAAAGTTATCATCTATACATTTGAAACTTATAGCGAGTTAGTTAGTTCATGCATGTATACAATGTACGAATCAGCGGCTATGCATAAATAAATATGTAGTAGTATTATATTTGGAAACAGCCACGCGACAAGATTGTGGGGGGGGGGGGGGGGGGGGAGGTGAGGAGGTTTTTTTTGCAGGACATGTGATTGTGATTGCAACATTTTGCATGTATCAGATTATTGTTTGCATACTAAAAGTCAGCTAGGTGTATAGTAAATATACAAATTATTACTTTCTCATTCCCTAGCAAAATAGTGTAAATGCATGAATTTTAAATAGCGTCAGTGTTATAACTTTGTTGTGTGAAGTTATTTAAAAAAAAAAACTGTCCTCCTTTATAATACTAATTTATCTGACGTTAGGTCTAATTTAGTCGATGTCCGCGGTAATGGTCGATAGATCATACATGTATATTGTATAGCAACCCGCACAGCAAAAAATGGGGGTCGAATGAAATTATGATTTGTTATTGATTGAGCAACAACATTCTGAAACAGGGTTGATACAACATTCTGTATCGAAATGTTATTGCTCAATCAAATGCAAATCAAAATTTGATCGACGCGTTTTTTTTTGCTATGCAGCTATTAGATGAAACCCCGATACCCATGCAATATAGCTAATTGCCATGCACATTCTAACTCACATTTGTAAATCACTTTCCTCCACGTGGAGTCACCGCCTAGCCCCACAGTGCATCCAGCACGATAGCCGCCAACATTTTGATCCAGATGAAAACACAGTCTGTGAGAGCAATCAGGATTGTTATAGTCACAACTGTTAAGGTTGACAGTTGAGGAAGATGAAAACCCAAAGCTCCATCCAGGATAGCGATACCAGTACGCTCCTCCCACTGCATCGTAGTACGCTTGAGAGACGGAGTATGTATTGCTGAACACTTTGACTGAAGCCCCAAAAGCTCCAATTGAGAAAACATTAGCGTCTGATGAGCGTTTGGCTCCAACAAAGACAAATTCAGATCCAGCACATGCATTGAGATTCGCTGAATTTGTGGAATGGCTATAGGGCTGGTCATAGCATTTGACAAAACCCTTTTGAACGAGAGTGCTCTCCAAATAGTCGTACAACACACCAGTAGATGGAACAGAGGCTACAAAAAAGCCAAACATAACAATGTGCACCGTGATTTCATGCAGGTACAGAGTATAAAGGGTTTCTATACTCTAACAATCCATCTTCAAAATGAGAACATAGTACAACAGCTAGCTTACCAATGATACTCGAGGAAGGGTCTTTCACTTGTGCATCTACATGTATAAATGATTGGGGAGACACATGCTGTTAGCATACAGGCAAAGCTTAGACGATCAAGCAGGCAACATGTGCAAATGTTAGTCTACAAAATTCTAAAATGGTACTGACTATACACTGTAAAGATCAATTCGAACTCAGCTAGATTATTAGTACAATTAAAATGAAGTGAATCATTCATTTTCAGTCTTTACTACAGTATGCATCATTTGAGGACTATAGAATCTCTCTTCTCATTACATGGTCTTCATTGTTAACCTTAATTAATGATCCGATTGGCAATTTGCCCTTTATGCTTATCATTCTGCTCTAATAATCAGTTCCGTATATATTTACAACATCGCGGGTTGCAGATTAATATAATTGCGAGTAAATGCGCCTAGGTCAATAAAAAAAAACTGTAGGTCTCACGAACAGGAAAATTTGACCCTTTTCTTACACAGCGGTTTGGTGTTGTGAATAGGTATTATCACGAATCCCGTATGTCCGGCCTGTTGCTAACATGAAGACAACTATAGACGTGTTTTCTTGCATGGCTTCCGTAAGTTCTGTGATAGTCGTATTAAAGTACTATAGTTTTTTTATGGCGTGAGTCACCACAAAATTTGGCAGGCGTCATTTTTACTCCCCTCATTGTCAAGTGGCTTTGCTCCGGAGCTTTTATACATGTACATCTAAGAACCAGCGTGGACACTTCAACGAGGTTTGTGCCATGCACTGCCATCGCGCCATCTGTTTAACCATACATCATATTTTCTTCTGGTTAGTACATAGAGACGATGATAGAGTGAAGCGATGCCACATCGACACTCATCGCATGGACTCCTTGTCACAATTTCAGTAAAGAATCGAAATGGCTCTATACCAGCTATAACAACATGGTATAAACCAATTGAATGCTGTTTGCCTTTATCGCTTGCATCATTGTAAGTTCTCACACATCAGTCCGACTACTTTACTAGTTGTTGCTGTCTTTTAAAATAAGATCGTTTCTCTTCCTGGATTATACTGGTTTTTAGTGGATCTCACTTTTCAGCTCGGTGTCCGAAAACGGATGTGAATGAGTGATAGCCTACGCCGGTCGTGTGCTAAACAGGAACGGAAGTATTCTGTCACTATAGACCTTATTCGACCGCAATAGAAATACATATATGTCACACGCTCGTCCAATACTGGTTCAATTACGTCACGCGACAAGTCCAATATTGATTCAATTACATCACGCGACACGAAGTTCTCTAAAGGCGAGTGACTATCAGCGATCACTTTTCAATGCCAAAATCTTTCATACAAAGTTGGTTCCGTTTTTTTCTATCGATTTGGTGATCCGCGTGGTACGAGGTTATAGTTTGCCGTCCCTGTATTGAAAACAATCTTGTAATCCAACTGGCCCTCCGTGAAAAGGGGAAAAAGGAACACCAGCGACATAAATAAGCTCTCTATCATACCTGGGTGTAATAGGACTGATTTGACTTCACCTCGTTTTTTATCACTTATAACATGATCAAGACAAGGTAATGACTTCTACTGTGAGCCATTTTGTGTAAAGATAGAACACGAAACGGTTGCGCCAAGCAGAATCCACGTGTAGTGGTGTCTGGTGGGTGTATTGAGATATAAAGCGTGTTAACACAGTGTAGGGTTGTTGAGATTCTGTGCCTCAATTGCGGAGTTTGAGCTGTCATGATTTCCACAGCCCTTGTGATATGCCTCGAAGAAAACACGTTGTGGGCCGGCCAAACATCTCTTGAAGTACTGTATGGGTCTGTGGTTACCCCTTGCATACCAAGCTTCTCTTTATAGCGTAACTTTCCCACCGTATCAAGCTGCTTTTAACGAATCCGACAATTCAACCATATTCGTGTATCTAATTAACGGAGACGCCGTTCCAATATATGTCACATGCATGTCACACAAATAATATATTCATATTTGCGGTCGAATAAGGTCTATATAGAAAAGAACTGCTCGCCTTGGTAACATTCACAAAATGTTTCCGATATTACCTGTTGGGACGGCGTTTTATTCTTAGGATAGACCAGCGGATGATATATAGCTTTAAGGAATCGGAGGGACAAATCGCGAGGTGGCTTCATGCAGTAATTCAACTTTGAAGTGGTTCATCGCAGTGGGCGTAACCACGGAAACGCGGATGCTCTCTCTCGGCTCATCAAATTGGAGGATAAAGAGTCTCACCATAGCCCCGTTATGTCAGAAGACTCTGTTCAAAGACTGCAGCAGAACGCGACGAAGCTATTGGTCCGCTGTAACAAGCCGTGAGTATGGGTGTGCATGCGGCCGTCTACGGAATTGATAAATTTAAAAAAGGAATGCAGGGAGGTTGCGCTGCTCTTTGAGCAGTAGGAGCAGCTGGTCTTGAAGGATGGAATATTGTAAAGACGATACGAAGACGCAAATGGATGCACCACACTCCAAGTGATTGTACCAAAGGCGAGATGTCGTGTTACAACAATTGCATAACGCACCTTCAGGGGGGCACTTTGGTGAAACTAAAACACTGAGTCAATTGCAGGAGCGATTTTATTGGCTATAGGACACAGAGAGACAGTAAAGGCATGGTGTATAGAAGTTGTCCAGATTGTACTGGCAAGAAAAATCCTATTCAAGGACTCATGCAGAGCACCCTAGCTTGCAGTGTGTCAAAGCTGGTTACCTGATATCGTGGGCCCTTTTCCCCGTGGACAAAGTGGGAATTTGTATATTCTAGAAGGAAGCGCGGTGACAGTAGCAAATAAGCTGGTAGAAGAATTTTTTTTGTCGATTTTCCGTGCAAGAACGGTTGCTCTCCGATCAAGGGCGCCAATTTGAGTCCAATGTTATGCTGGAGATGTGCTAGCGGCTTCACAGCAACAAAACCCGTACAACTCTGTACCATCCTCAATCAGACGGTTTGGTAGAGCAGTTCAACCGTATACGGTTGAACTGCTCATGAACCGTATAGTGGACAACATGTATATATACCTGATTAGTATGTTGGCCACTACGGTTTATGAGCTAGCGCCCAGGAGAATGGGAAAAACATTTGAGATTTATCTGTATGGCAATGATTATAGTGTCCAGCAAAATTGGGCTTGTGGGGTTGTAATTTTATCACTATAAAAATTGCACGTTGTACTATACAACACATCTTCGCGACGGTACTACGTTTTCCTTTCTATTATCGTACACTTGTTCCCACATCATTTCTCTGTGTGAAAATCGATTTTTGTGATCTACAAATTTTCCGTGTCGTGGATACAACAATCGTTAATCCCGCGGGTTAGAAATCCACATTTCTCCACGTACGAGTGTTGAAAACGCGTCAAATTCGGGTTGCACATAGAGGTGTCCTGTAGCTATTGATTTGTTCTGTTCGTTAATTTCTATATCATCCGTTACGGAGATACAGTTGAACAAACTACGGGCACGTTTTCCCGCTTGATACGCGCCAATGATTTTGGCAAATCGCGTCCCGCTCAGTGAATGGGAAGGCGGTGATTATATCATTGGCGCGAATCAAGCGGGAAAATGTGCCTATAGTTTGCTCAACTGTATCTCCGTAGCGGATGATTCAGAAACTAACGAACAGAACAAATCAATAGTTACAGGACTCCTCTATGCACAGTTCGAATTTGACGCGTTTTCAACACTCGTACATGGAGAAATGTGGGTTTCTAACCCGCGGGGTTAACGATTGTTGTATCCACGGCACGGAAAAGGTGTAGAACACAAAAATCGATTTTCACACAGAGAAATGGTGTGGGAACAAGTGTACGAAATTTGAAAGGAAAACATAGTACCGTCGCGAAGATGTTCTGTTTAGTACAACGTGCAATTTTTATAGTGATAAAATTATAACCCCACAAGCCCGATTTTGCTGGACACTGTCCCATATATATCTTCTGTCCATCCGTCCACAGGGTTAATTCTCTCCCTTTTTTTCTGATGTTAGGCCGCCAAGCGAGGCTACCGGTGGATATGGCGTACGGGTCTTCCCCTATATGGAGGAGGTGAAGAGGCAAGAATATGTTCGAAGTTATACAGGCGACCTTCTCAGAGGTGAACTCGAAAGTCAGGACGCATCGGGGTGCCACCGATAAGGTGAGACAAAAAAAGCTGTATGACCTATAGTTGTGGCTACACAACCCCGCGTGATCCAAAAAGGGGCGGGGAGAAAGTTGCACTGTCCATAGTCTGGGCCCTATACAGTTGTGTCAACAGTGGTATACAGAATCCTGAGATAGTCGACAGCACAGACGCCGCAAATGGTTAGTCGTTCACTCTGATCGCTTAAAGTCATGCCCACCTGAAATGAGAATAACCGCTCCTACTGACGGTATATTCAATCACAAGATACAGGGAGAGAGCTACAGCCGGAGCATGACACAAGCACAGCAACATATGGAAGATGAACTGCAGATTATCGATACTGAAGATGACGACTATACAGTGCTCCACAGGCAGAGATAGTCGAGACCGAAGCATGCAGAAGCTGCAGAACTGATTGCGGCTCTACCGGGCGATCCCGTGGTAAACGATAATCGTGTGCTGCCAAATATTCAAGGCGAAGTACCACCACAACCAGAGGTAACTGTTTAGCGTTATTCCCTACAAGCAAATCGGGCTGAATCTGAATCTCGCAAAGGAGGGGAATCAGGGGTTAGTGTATATAAAAAATAGGACGCCATGCATTGGTATGTACTGCACGCTTGCGCACCGTGAATTCCAGAGCATTCGGAGTGCATGCATGTACATGTATATAGCTATATTCAATTTTGTAGAGAGCATATTTGCACTGCGGATTGATCTGTACTACAAGGTGAGTTCATGACTGATCCATTGAGAAATTACACTTTACCACTATATGGATATCTTTAACAGATATATGCACATGTTGTATTATGTTATCTATATAGCATATAATTTTAGCTATATGCAGTGGAATCAAAATGTAATCTGTCCCGTTGTTAGGTGTGATTTTAATAATAACGACTAATGGCATGCGTTTGGACTAACTGGAGGCTACGTCATACATCATCGCATGTTATGATGTTACTATAGCAGCTGCATGGCAATATTTATAGCCGTTGAAATATAGCACACATTTTTCCAATTCATCTCATCATGAAACGTACCTATTGCATCAACAGCAGCCTTCGGAAGAGTGCTACCTCCACCATTGTCCTGAATTTTCGGAGAAGTGCTTCCTCCGTCTCTGGATATTGCCGCCTTATCTGTATGTGCGGTCGTTACGTCAGCCGCGGTGTTGCCTACCGCGACCACCTTTGGTTTTTGGCTGGTGCTGTCGTCGCTCGCACTCAATGCATAGTTGACAAGTTCCTCATACGTCGACTGTCCCTTTGCCGTGGCGCTCGACTTCATCGCTGTGGTACCAGCCGATTTCACCGTCGTGGTTTCGCTACCGCCTGCCTGCTGTGCAGTGACACCATATTTCGGGGATGTACTCCCTCCATCCACTGTAAAAGTAACAATATCATCGAAAGGAGTAAAACCGAGGCGCTTACGGGTGCCAATCGACGCGGCCCGGCACAGCAACGCAACAGTTAACATCACCGTAACACTTAACAACTGCATTTTAGCTTACTAAAAAACAACTACGGTACCTCGAGGTTTAAATAGATAAATGACAAATTCAAAAATCATTTTCCCACGCGCTTGTTAATTAAACGTATAGCATTTAATTGAGGGAAACAACGCTTTGAGCGGGAGAAGCCAATTATGTGGATGCATTTGTATTACAATATTGTCTAACTGGTTTAACGTGCATTGCAGGTTATGCGGTTCACTGGGGGATTAAAGGTTAAACACTACACCGTTAAAAAAAGAGTGTTATCGGTGCTATGCTGTGGCCAGCAATATACGATACGGTCATGCGGCTGGCCGGATTTTGTCAGTCCGACGGTCACGATCGCGGTCAAAGGCTGACCGCCACTAAGCAATACGGTCATGCACGTACACGGCCTGGCCGGCAGCCGTCTATCTTCGATGCGGTCACGGACGCACTGTGTAAAAAGGGTTGTTATACACAAGTGTATAACATCAATTAGTGGTGTATAACACTGCGTATTGAGGTCGACGTTATACACACGTATATACGCAATAACTTTAGGCATTTATAATACGTCATTGCGTAACAAAACATGCAAGAATTATTATTTAAAACGTATCATAACAAACTGAGAGCTTTAATCGCGCTATACAGGCTTAGCCATGCATGCGCAGTGGCAACAGCCTCGAACTCAAAAGCTATAAAGAAAAATTAATATATTTTAGAAACAGGCATATTTATAATCGGGCCATGCATGCGTTCAAAAACATATGCACGTGACAACTTTAGTCCATGAGAACTCGAAAACAAAAATGGTTTGGTCATGAGTAAAATAGTGAAGAAAGCCAAACTTGAGATGCTATCACGTCGGAGGACTATAGGGGGGCTGCTCAATGACACCAGAACCAGGATTGCCGAAGGCTAGTCCGGCCTGCCAGGTCGGCCTGCCAGGCCGGACAGTCCGCTTGGCCTGACAGGCTAGGTCGGACCCTGACCTTACACGCCTTCAAGGGGGGAGTAGATTGCCACATCAATGCATGCGCCAGCAATTATATGGTGTTATCAGAGATCATATATAGATGCATGCTTGTCCTTTGTTAACACTATACATGTATGTGTGCTTGGCAGCTTTCAAGTTGCTCTGTCTCAGTTAGAAAGGAAGCTTTTTAAATAACTGACAGTTTGTGTGGTATTGGCAGTATTGGTGGAAGTTCAAATATTCTATTACCTATACATATACATAAATGTGAACTGCATGCCTGAGATGAAGGCCCAAGCAGATTTCCACATTACATATATCCTGGTGCATGTTGTTGCAACTGCCAATCATTTTTATGGAGGTGAAGGGGGGGTGAGTGTGTACTGACCAGCAATTCACAACACTTTTAGCGTGATGTGCTTCATTGATGTGGTTATAAATTCCTGTTCCAAGTGATTAACATGCATGCACATGATGAATTAGAGAAGTCATGCGAATAATGGAGATCTTTAGCATGGTCATGATCAATTGTGCACGGGAATGAGAAACTCACTTTGTAGTAACCAAAAATGTACTTATAAGGTTGCAAGTGCAGCTCTTGCATAGAGTTGTGATCAATACATGACTTTTAAAAAAGATCCTGATTTATTATGAGTGGTGCATAATGGGAGAACTTTCACTGTAAAATACTTTTCCAGTGGAGCCTTTTCAGCTAGCTTTGGGAGTTCTTTTATGAGAGACATAGACTCTGTACAACTTGTAACCGGCCGACCTGACAGCCCCGGCCTGTCAGGTCGTCCTGCCAGGTCGGTATTACTAATGTATTCATAGCTGATTGATCTTAATTTAAATTTGATCGCTTAGATATCGATTGTACGAATGGCATTGAATGTTGCTCAGACACATTTGTGCTGCTCACGAATCCACTTCAGGTACATGTATTAACCCCCTATATCGTTGGATACATAATCCACGTCAGGTACATGTACCCCTATATCTTTGGATACATAATCCAGACGAATTCGTAAATATTTTCTGTAGATTACCGCGAGATATCCCCACCCCCAAAAATGCCCCGTGTTTACACGAGCGCATCGACGTAACTTGAGCATGAACGCAGCTGCGTGCCATTCTTTAAAATCTGGCTGGAGTGCCAGTTCTTTCCTAAAATGTTAAACACGGACCATTTTTTCTGTGGGGGTGGAGCCGAGGAGGAGGGAGATATATCGTGATACTCTGCAGTAATCGTCAGGTTAGAATTACCACAAAGTAGAAAACAAAACACTAACTCTACTTCTGTTCAGTTGTTTGGTCACATTTCAAGTCAGTACAGAGTCTATGTCTCTCATAAAGGAACTCCCAAAGCTAGCTGAAAAGGCTCCACTGGAAAAGTATTTTACAGTGAAAGTTATCCCATTATGCACCACTCATAATCAGGATCTTTTTAAAAAGTCATGTATTGATCACAACTCCTTGCAAGAGCTGCACTTGCAACCTTATAAGTACATTTTTGGTTACTACAAAGTGAGTTTCTCATTCTCGTGCACAATTGATCATGACCATGCTAAAGATCTCCATTTTTTGCATGACTTCCCTAATTCATCATGTGCATGCATGTTAATCACTTGGAACAGGAATTTATAACCACATCGATGAAGCACATCATGCTAAAAGAGTTGTGAATCACTGGTCAGTACACCCTCACCCCCCCTTCACCTCCGTAAAAATGATTGGTAGTTGCAACAATATGCACCAGGATATATGTAATGTGGAAATCTGCTTGGGCCTTCATCTCAGGCATGCAATTCACATTCATGTATATGTATAGGTAATAGAATATTTGAACTTCCAATACTGCCAATACCACACAAACTGTCAGTTATTTAAACAGCTTCCTTTCTAACTGAGACAGAGCACCCTGAAAGCTGTCAAGCACACATACATGTATACTGTTAAAAAAAAGGGTGTTGCCACAACAAGGTGTTCGTACGCCTGTTTAGGAATAACACCCCATGAAGTGTTGTGGTGACCGCTCAAGGGTGTTAGAGCCAACACCCCTGAAGTGTAGCCAGTACACTCTAATGAGTGTAGACACAGGTATCAATAGTTCGTGCATGCACCATAATCTTATGCTACAACATAAATTGATCTTAAAAAACTATACAACAGCAGTTGATGATTTTAATAAAAAGTTGACTGACAATTAATACAATCATATAACAAAACTATAAACATGTCTTTAGGGCTTATACGACGATCGAGTAGTCCTGGAGTGTTTCTCTGCATCCTTCGGACACTAAACAAACGGAGAAAACACAATATATAATGGTCAGGTTCCAATACTATAGTATGAGACATGTCTAACCTGAATCTTGGGTGCAGCCCTCAGTCCGACGATGGTCATGTTCGCTAAGCGGATCGGTGACAATAACAGCGTCAATCATACCGATTGTTAAGCTTACCTGGAAGGCTAGCTAGAGCCAGCGGGTCATATGACCTCTGTAAGGTAAGGTAGGGCGTTATTTAGCGCGACAAGGTACTTACCTGCCTTAGGCAGTGTCTCAATAGTGAGACAGCGCAGCGAGTGGTACGTAGTAGCCGAATTTTTGGCATTCCGGTCCGATCGCGAACTGCTGTTCTCGAAGAACTCTCTTCAAAGCGCTCAACTCGTCTTACTCAAATGTATCGCTTAACGCTGTAAGAAAACAAATAGCTTACCAAACAGTCGGTACTTTATAGAACGTGTTTCTAAAGGTCACGCATGCGCAATGAAATATACTTTTAGCATGACCTTACATATTTATATATTACAATTGTGAATACACGTTGCCCAAATGTGAGCTATACAGGACTTTTGAGTAGTTCCATTTGCAAAAAAGCGCACTTCTCTCAGAGTGTATTTGCTATCCAACAGTATTTCTGTGTTTGTGTGTATGTGTATGCACACACATACATGTACACACATGAAGCTATACACATACACACATGTGCATGTGTGTTAATGTGTGCATTGTGTGTGTGTGAATGCGTGTGTATGTGTGTGTATTCAGGCCTGTAGCCAGGAGGGTTGGTCAATCCCCTTTGTTTGATGCCTGATTGCGAAGGGACCCACCGCCCCCCCACCCCCCCAACCCCCCTGCTTTCGTATTTTATTTGGCTAAATGTGAGGCCCCCCCCCCTTCCCCTTCCCCAACAGTCTTGCAGTCCTATTAATCGACGCTCCCCCCTGCGTGTGCATGTATGCATTGTGTGTGTGGGTGCATGTGTGTGCATGGTACTGTTTAGGGAGCTAATTAAACAGGTTTTAATGGGCACTAGTAATTCCTGTGTGCACGCGTAACCACATCACACTCAAGCCTTATTTTTGTGATGTGGAGTAGCCTTAGATGGCGCTTACAAGTTCGCTTATTGTTGTATAATTGGACGGCCAGCCTCTGGGTATGCATGTATATAAAGATGATGCGCAACTCCAGCGCATGCTGCTGGCCAACAGGCGCTGGAGAGCTTCACCTTTCCCACCCTCCCCTCCACATGTATTTGTACTTTGCTGTATGATGCATTTCCTGGTCATATTCAATTACAGTAAAGCAGGGGTCGGAGCCCTACAGGCTTGTCCCTACAAAGCCGGCTATAGCCAAGCGTCTTGGCTTGGTACACAGGTCACCCAGTTGGTGACCAGTGTCACCCTGGTGCCTGCAAACTTCCTCAACGATCCTGGATAGCTAAGCCTGGACCAATGTCCTGGCTTTGGTACACAGGTCACCCGGTTGTGGTCAGCAGCACTAGCTGGTGCCACCACTGCCGGGGAGTTTGGGTACAGGGACACAGGCTCGTGGGGTACTCCTGCCCCTTGCCCCCATTTGCAGCCAATCAGTCAACCTGTGAACGTCACGCTTGCATTGCGTTTGGGGGTGTACCCAGCTAGGGTTGATAATTAAGTGTATGCGTTTATATGTGTATGTGTGTGCAATAGCAGCACATGTATGTGTGCATGTGTGCATTGTGTGCGTTCATGTGTGTTAGCATGTGTGTGTTGTGTATGTGTGTACATGTGTGTTAGCATGTGTGTGTTGTGTATGTGTGTACATGTGTGTTAGCATGTGTGTGTTGTGTATGTGTGTACATGTGTGTTAGCATGTGTGTGTTGTGTATGTGTGTACATGTGTGTTAGCATGTGTGTGTTGTGTATGTGTGTACATGTGTGTTAGCATGTGTGTGTTGTGTATGTGTGTACATGTGTGTTAGCATGTGTGTGTTGTGTATGTGTGTACATGTGTGTTAGCATGTGTGTGTTGTGTATGTGTGTACATGTGTGTGTGTCATATGTGTGTATGTGTGCATGTGTGTGTGTGTGCATGTGTGTAGGTGTGTATGTGTGCATGTGTGTGCATGTGTGTGTGTGTGTGTGCATGTGTGCATGCATGTGCATGTGTGTGCATGTGTGTGTATGTATGTACATGTGCATGTGTGTGTACTGGTTTGCCCCTAATTTGACTAACCCACCCCTGGTTTACACATGCCATGTAAAAATAAAATTGCAGAGGGAAGACATTTATTTTTGCACAACCCTATATCTTTATATATTCCGAAACCCACCCCTGTTGAAAATGTGGCAATATATCTCTGATGTGTGTGCATGTGTGTATGTGTGCATGTGTGTATGTGTGCATGTGTGTATGTGTGTGTCATGTGTGTATGTGTGCATGTGTGCATGTGTGTGTGCAGGTGTGCATGTGTGTATGTGTGTGTGCATGTGTATATATATGTATGTGTGCATGCCAGTGTGTGTGTATGTGTGTGTGCATGTGTGTATGTGTGTATGTGTATGTGTGCACATGTGCATGTGTGTGTACTGGATTGCCCCTAATTTGACTAACCCACCCCCTGGTTTACACATGCCATGTAAAAATAAAACTGCATGGCATGCCATTTAACAGTGCAGAGGGAAGACTTATTTTTGCCCAACCCCCGGCTATATTTATATATATTCTGAAACCCACCCCCTGTTGAAAATGTGTATTATGTGTGCATGTGTGTCATGTGTGCACGTGTGTGCATGTGTGTGCATGTGCATATGTGTGTGTGCATGAAATGTACATGTGTGTATGTGTGAATATGTGTGCATGTGTGTGTGCATGTGTGTGTGTATGTGTATGCAACATGTGTGTATGTGTATGTGTGCATGTGTGTGTATCACTATGTGTGTATGTATATGTGTGTATGGAACACACCTCAGTACTGATGGAACGAGGGAGAATACAAAGAGTGTCCAAACTCCTGCCATTAAGGCCACACAACAGTGTTCAGCAGCATTCATCCAGCATATTATTTCTACTTGCTATCAGGACCTGCATGTGGTATAATGATATAGACATGTATAGCCACATGACTGCATGAACACTTTTAGCATAAACCCAATATTCAAGCTGTGAAATATATATTTTTTAAAATTAATATAGGCTATTTCCTTGCTATATGCACGTAACAAATTAAAATACTTCAGTGTGAGTAGTGATGTATATGTTCCGCACGGATGGTTAGTTTATCCGGTTGATCAACCGGACGCCGGTTGATCAACCGGTTATCCCGATGATCAACCGGCTGACCGGATGTATAGTAGTAAGTTATCGGACGGTTGAATAACCGGCTGTCCGGTTGTATAACGGGACTGTCACGAATATTTCGGTCCGCGTCTAATTTTGGTCCGCCCGGACCAAAATAGACAACCGATATGGTCCGGGCGGACTAAAATTGATCGCCTGATGTCATCACTCGTGTCACTTTTTGGTCCCCAGGGCCCGCGGAGGGTATTATAAAGTGGGGGGGCAGAAATTAAGTTGTTATATTCCTTCGCATCTCCCTGCATGTGGAAATTATTCATAGAAACGCGCGTAAAAATATAAGTAATAAGTTACGTTACAAAATGAATATCGATCCTACCACATCAAAATGTTGCTTTCAATTGTCAATTCTAGCGGCGAACTCAGAGGCAACTTCGTCCAGGTCAATATTATAGCTGTTC
This sequence comes from Spongilla lacustris, assembly GCA_949361645.1. Lineage (NCBI taxonomy): Eukaryota > Metazoa > Porifera > Demospongiae > Spongillida > Spongillidae > Spongilla > Spongilla lacustris. The sequence goes on from OX442430.1 coordinate 3,244,041, forward strand.
TGTCGCTATGAATGAAGCGAAGCCAAGTTTTCAGGCGCGACGAGCGTTCGAAAAAGGTCTTTCATTAACTGCATTAGTAGCTGGATTGACCTAGATCAGTTTAAATATAGTAACAATCTTCCCTTATAGGCTTTTCACAATTTAAAGGCTTTTCACATTGTGAAAAGCACTGTAAATTTCGTGGAATGTTTGAAATTCTCCACGTAGCATGAGTTTGAAAACCGGTAGTTGGGCCTTCAAAAGTGTGACTGTAATTCACATCGTCAGCATATTTTTCTGACATCATGCAGTTACATCAATGGACCTTTGCATGAAAGATCGGACGTACGATAACCATAGCGGTTGCCTAGAGACATCGTGTCACGTTCGCGGACCTTTGCGTAATAAAATGGCAACGCTCGGAGTCATTCCTTCCAGCTCAGACATTGATCCTTCGGCCGATCCAGTTCCTGATCAAACTATGCTGCCAACGGTAAGTTTGACCGAGTCTGACATATCCAGAGCCTTTTTAAAGCCATCAATTTTAAAAGTTTCAGGGTATGTCAGACTCTGTCAAGCTTACTATTGGCAGCATAGTTTGACCAGGAACTGGATCGGCCGAAGGATCACTGTCCGAGCGGAAAGGAATGACTTCGAGCGTTGCCATTTTATTACGCAAAGGTCCGCGAACGTGACACAGTGTCTCTAGGCAACCGCTGTGGAGTTTACTCCGAACGTGACGTATATCGTACTTCCGATATTTCATGCAAAGGGTCCATTCCAGTTTAATGATAGGACATATAATCGTTGCAAACCGCTATACTGATTCCAAACAATGAACAAACAGCCAACGCTTGAAATAAACATACGCATGCATGTATAATCAATACAGCAAAGAAGGCTGCATGCAAGGTGGTGACAGAAATAGCTAGAGTTAATTGTAAATGTTGTTCCGATGTACAAAAAAATTGCTAAAAGCATTCTTCGCTTTTTAAGCAGATAGAATTATACTTCCTGAGGTCAAACACACACGATTCTTTTAAGCTTCATCATTTTGATCGCGTATCTACAGAGCCATGCAATGATTGAATGATCTCCATTAAAGCGAATTAATGCGGAAAAATGAAGCCTAATGTTTTAGGCAACATTTTTCGAGTTGAAAGTTTTATACACTATTTCATGCGAGGACCAGAAGTCGCATTGGAACCCTGGCAAATCGATTGCTTCATAGTAACCTTAATATTAATTCGAATCCAATCGGTTGGCTATCTGTAATCAAATATATTTCGGAGTTTCCTTCGTCAAAGCAAAACAATCAAATCATTATAAGATACAAGCGTCAAACACTGCACATTGACAATAACAAAGAACAAAAGTCACGGCAGGTATGCTACAGATTGATGGAGGAGCCACGCGCCTGCATGCATCCGCGATAATGAATACATTTCAAAAATAAATTAACATCATCGGCCAAAAAAGTGGGGGGGGCAGCTGCCCCCCTTGCCCCCCCGGCTCCGCGGGCCCTGGTCCCATCATTGTAAATGTGACACGACGACGATCTTCTGGAGGAAAAAGAAGACGAATCGAAAAGGGAGAATTGTGGTAAGCTATTAACTAAATCTGTTAGTTATATAGCCTATAGTGAGAGAAAGGAGCACAGAGATGATATAAATGATCGCCAGTAGCGAGCTGCGTTATATTTGGCTATATCTAGGGTAGATTAAGGTAATTTCGCCAGGGCGGAGTGTTCGCCACCCTTATCTTCAACGCCGCGCTATATAGGGCTTACCTGACGTTTTTATATCGCAGCAAAATATGGAAATATTAGTACATGGAGTCTGTGTTTACGGCCTACAATTGAAGTTCTATTAGCTATTTCGGTTCTTACAAAAAAAAATTATAAACTAAGCTACCTCAATTTTCGGCAAAAGTGGTGCGGTAAACAACGCGCAATCGGAAGTGAGTTTACCTGGTGCAAGTCGCTGTCCGTAAAATACGTAGTCATGATCTGTTTAAAATCTTGTTATTAGAGGAGAGTGGTGATTTCTAGACAATATATGTAGTTCTATTTGTTATGAAACTTACTAGCTTGGGAATTAGGGTGGGTGGTGGACACTCCAATCGTAAATTACGCTATTAAGCAGTAGTCGCCACGACGCCACCACTGGTGACTACTCAAACTTTCTGAAATGATGAAGTGAGAATAGTCAAAATAGCTACCATTAGGCCTATAAATGTTTGCTACCAATTATATATAAGTACTGTAAGTTTTTCATGTTGGGAAGGAGTGTTCGCCATGGGGGCGTGGCCTTCTTTCCCATACCCACGAAATGGGATGTGCATAAATATATATTTTTTCTGACACTTCATGCTTCAAATGGCTACTTTTTGTTTCTGGCCTTCTAATCAAATTCAGTTCAGTTGCTTGAGCCAACTCGAGCCCTTGGATCTGTATGTTTTAACTAACTGCAAGCCACGGATGTACAAATGGAAGCCGTTCTATCCAAAAAAATACTAGCATCGCAAAGAAACACTCCCAGGCGTTTAAAGGGCTACAGTGAACAAGGTTACTTGTTTTAGCAACGTCCTATGTAAAACCCACTTTTGTTACACTTCTCATCAACGAAATACAGGGGGTGGCGAACACTCCAAATAGACGTGGCGAAAGCCCAACAGGGGTGGTGATAATACCTGAAATACGCTTAATTGGATAAAACCACTGTTTTATTTCGTTTGGAACACTTTTTTGGAGAAACGAAGCGATAATAGTGTAGAATAAGGACTGAGGATCTTTTGAAACCAAGTATGTTTGAAGGGTCCGTGTACTTTTCCACAATTTAATTTCTCCTATTTCTATTTATACACGGAGGGCCTTTTGGGCTCGATTGTCAATGTTGCACGTGATCGAATTCAATTTGTGGCCTAAATCCAGTGCGCCGCAAAGTATTGAAAAATGAAAAATGAAGTACCGTCGTCTTTATCAATATAATGAAAAATGCTCAATCTGCAACGGAATAATGGTCTGGAAGCAGTACCGACCTGTTTCCAATTACCGGAATCGACCGCTCTGCACGGAACACGTACCCTGTAGGCGTGTGTTACCTATTTATAGCGTTCTGTATCGTGGCGTTTACCTGATGCTACAAACAGTATACTAATTTAGAGTGTGCGCGTGCGTTGGTGAAGATTAATAGTGTGTTTCTCTAGTCTTTACCCACCTATACTATCGCCAGTCAGCGTCCTGTTTAATGGCGTATGGAAACATGTGCATATGTGACCAAATGTTACAGCTTAGCCATAGATTAAACCTTATGGAACCTTTCCTCCCATCCTCCCTCCCTCCCACTTCCACGTACTCCCTATCTACCCCTGCCTTTCTATAAAGTGTGTACAACAACAGCACTGATAATTCTAAGATGGTTGCACAAGGTCAGCGTACCTTATAAGGTTGCCATGGTAACTAATAAGAACAATATGAGGGAGTAGAAGGTCACATAGATATCTTTCATGGGCTTTGAATGGGTTGTCAACTGTTGTCATGTATCCTGTACTGCTTGCTTACTAATGTTGTCATTTCTTGCACAGCTCTCTAATATGATGAATTTATTAGTATGTATTTTCTGTCAAGGCACATGAGTTTAGTGCAAGAAGGCATGCATGCTGCATGCTGTGCATGTGATGTATGGTGTATGTGCATGTATGTACATGTATGTTATTGTATGTATGTATGTATGTATGTGTGTATGTATGTATGTATGTACGTATGTACGTACGTGTATCCATGCATACCTACATGTACACATTCATACATACACATAATAGCTGTATGTAAGTGCATGTATTGCCATTTGTGCTAAATATAGTCGGTCCCACAGCCAATCATCCGCCACCTAGGTGATATTCCTCTGATATCCTCGGTCCCCACCCAGGTAGTTGTAGGTGCCTATTGCCTCCGGATGCTATGGGCATGAGAGTTCTACTCTCACGCCGATATAGGACCGACTACGTCAGTCCCATAGCCTTATATCACAGCACACCCCGCCAGCTGACACATGGGTGAGGCTGGCTAGGAGTCCCCTACCCGGGTAACCCAGGTATCCCGCTTGTTGTAGGCCTGTCATATGAGGCTATGGGAGCGACTAAATAAAATTTATACATTGTATACATGTGTTATAGGAATACAAGAAAACCTATTTAATCAACAATACCCACCAAACACTCCAAATGTAAAGGCAAAACACCTTAAGAGGATCACCATTGCATTTGCTCTGAGGTTTAGACACGGACAGACAGAAACACACACTCACACACACACACATAATTCATATAGTAACTGTCCACCTTATGAATGATACTGTTGTACAGATTGTTCTGAATGCTCCCGCCACATGCCTCCCATGGTATGTACCCTCCCCGCTTCTCAGATCACATGATGATTGGTGTGCACACCAACTTCTAATAATAGTACATGATAGGCTTTACACATTTACCAGCAACAATCATACTCACCACAATCAGGCTTACAATTACTCACACTACTACAGCAAAGATAAACTACACACAAGGCTGGGCGGGGGGGGGGGGGGGGGGGGGGGGGAGGTCAATCTGGAGATACACCCACATCTCCTTATGGAAAAACCCCTGAGGAAAAACGTCTAGCAGGAAAAAATCCACCATACATGTTGGAGAAAAAGCCTCTAACTAGCACTGCCCAGTAACATACAACTTAGAACACTTTCTACAAACAGTCCAACAGCTACCACCTTCTCTGTGCCAGGGATCATCTGCCATCAGTCAAGGAATCTGCTCTTGTGATAAGACACATGCATATGCTACCATTTGGCACCAAACAAAGCACAACCAAATAAAATAGAATTACTGGTGCCTACAAGTGCTGTATATGCACGAACGCTTAGACTGAACAACTGCCTCTAGCTACTGCTTTTACCTGGGCTGCCAGCTACCACTTACAGCTGGCACCGCCAATAACCAAGCACAACCCCACCATTGTACACATACCATCCCTGGTCATTACCATGCGTACCGGCCCTACTTAGGTGGGAGCTCATTTTCTGTCTACTTTAATACTTTCAGATCACAGGAAAGTGTATATTTCTTCATTCAAGAAATGGATGGTGTATAATAGCTGCTCCTCATCCTAGTTTTATAATTATCGTAAGTTACCAATTATCAGTTCCATGTACATCCCATATTCATTTGACAAAAACTGCTAAGACTGCAAGTCCCTTTGCATGAAACATTATTTTTAACAGCACATGACATTGTAATTTGTTTTTGGGTTTACTAATGTCATCCTGACCCTGCCTGCATGCACACACATAAAAGCTTAGGGTACTGGTTTAAAGTAGATAAATTTTACTGATGTTAACCTGGTTAGTCAATTTAATATGAAAGAGGTGTATTACACTGTATGTATGCATGCATTAGTCCATCCATTCACCCATCCACTTCACACAACACACATATGCATAAATACTTTTCATATGTTCACAGATATACATACATACATACATACATACATACATACATACATACATACATACATACATACATACATACATACATACATACATACATACATACATACATACATACATACATACATACATACATACATACATACATACATACATACATACATACATACATACATACATACATACATACATACATACATACATACATACATACATACATACATACATACATACATACATACATACATACATACATACATACATACATACATACATACATACATACATACATACATACATACATACATACATACATACATACATACATACATACATACATACATACATACATACATACATACATACATACATACATACATACATACATACATACATACATACATACATACATACATACATACATACATACATACATACATACATACATACATACATACATACATACATACATACATACATACATACATACATACATACATACATACATACATACATACATACATACATACATACATACATACATACATACATACATACATACATACATACATACATACATACATACATACATACATACATACATACATACATACATACATACATACATACATACATACATACATACATACATACATACATACATACATACATACATACATACATACATACATACATACATACATACACACACACACACAAACTTACACACACATACATCACATATGCATCACATGCCTTCTTGCACTAAATATAATATACTCGTGTGCCTTGACAGAAAATGCTTACATACTGAAAAATAAATCGCATTAGAGAGCTGGTACGGATACATGAATTGGAACAGTTGACAACCCATTCAAAGCCCAGAGACAGATCATCCTTCACACCATGTACTAATGAAGTGCAGTTTTCTCACCCCATGAAAAGATACATATGTGACCTTCCACTCCCTCATATTGTTCTTATTAGTTACCATGGCAACCTGATAAGGTACTCTGACCTTGTACAACCATCTTAGAATTATCAGTGCTATTGTTGTACATACTATATACATATAGAAAGGCAGGGCTATATAGGAAGGGAGGGTGAGGAGGAAAGGTCATAAGGTGATTAATCACATTTTGGTCCCATATGCACATGTTTCCGTACGCCATTAAACAGGACGCTGACTGGCAATTGTATAGATGGGTAAAGACTTACTATTAGTCTTTGACACCAACACACACACACATTCTAAATAGTATACTGTTTGTAGCATCAGGTACACACCATGATTATGACGATACAGAACACAACAATGTATAAATAGGTACACATGCTTACAGGGCATACGTATTCCGTGCAGAGGGGCCGATTCTGGACATTGGAGACAGGTCGGCACTGCTTCCAGACCATTATTCCATTGCAGATGGAGCACTGTTCATGATATTGATAAAGACGGCATTTTATTTGGTTGTTCTTTGTTTGGTGCCAAATGGTGGCATATGTGTCTTAACACAAGAGCAGATTCCTTGACTGATGGCAAATGATCCCTGGCACAGAGGTGGCAGCTGTTGAACTGTTTGTAGAATGTATTTTAAGTTGTATGTGGCTGGGCAGTGCTACATGTAGTTAGAGGCTTTTTCTCCAACATGTAGCTATAGGGTGGATTTTTTCTTCCTAGATGTTTTTCGTCAGGGGGTTTTCCATAAGGAGATGTGGGCTCATCTCCAATTGACCCCATAGCCCAGCCTTGTGTGTAGTTTGTGATTGCTGTAATGTATGGGTATTTGTAAGCCTGATTGTGGTGAGTAAGTTTGTTGCTGGTACATGTGTAAAGCCTATCATGTACTATTATTAGAAGTTGGTGTGCACAGTTGACATGGCACCAATCATCATGTGATCTGAGAAGGGGGGGAGGGTATTAACCATAGAAGGCTTGTGGCAGGAGCATTCAGAACAATCTGTACAACAGTATCATTCATAAGGTGGACAGTTACTATATGAATTGTATGTGTGTGTTTCTGTCTGTCAGTGTCTGAACCTTGTCAGAGCAAATGCAATGGTGAGCCTCTTAAGGTGTTTTGCCTTTACATTTGGAGTGCTTGGTGGGTATTGTAGATTAAATAGGTTTTCATATTATTTTTTATTTAGCATAAATGGCAAGTATTGGCACAGTACATGCACTTACATACAGCTATTATGTGTATGTATGGATGTATATATGTAGATATATATGCATGTATGTATGCATGTATGCATGTATGTATGTATGTATGTATGTGTGTATGTATGTATGTATGTGTGTATGCATGCATGTATGCATGTATGTATGTATGTATGTATGTATGTATGTATGTATGTATGTATGTATGCATGTATGTATGTATGTATGTATGTATGTGTGTATGTATGCATGTATGCATGTATGTATGTATGCATGTATGCATGTATGCATGTATGCATGTATGCATGTATGTATGTATGTATGTATGTATGTATGTAAGTATGTATGTATGTGTATGTGTGCGTGTATGTATGTGTGTGCATGCGTGTATGTATGTGTGTGCATGCGTGTATGTATGTATGTATGTATGTATGTATGTATGTATGTATGTATGTATGTATGTATCTATGTATGTATGTATGTGTATGTGTGCGTGTATGTGTGTGCATGCGTGTATGTATGTATGTATTTATGTATGATGTATGTATGTATGTGTGTGTGTATATATGTGTGTGCGTGTATGTATGTATGTATCTGTATGTATGTATGTGTATGTGTGCGTGTATGTATGTGTGTGCATGCGTGTATGTATGTACGTACGTATGTATGTATGTATGTATGTATGTATGTATGTATGTATGTATGTATGTATGTATGTGTGTGTGTATGTGTATGTGTGTATGTGTGTATGTGTGTATGTATGCATGTGTGTGTGTATGTATGTGTATGTATGTATGTATGTATGTATGTATGTATGTATGTGCATGGTAATGCATGTCTAGATCTTATCAAGAGTATATGTTCCATAGTAACATGTACTAAAATCAATTAAAAGATATAAATAAACTGGACAAATGATTTGCAATATGAATGCTTCTGTACAGTATTACAGGATAACAATTAAATGTATGTGTGCAGTGTTTAGGGGCTGTTGACAGAACCAGGATTAGTACATAAATAATTTGAAGTAGGGCCCCATGGTTATAGTGTCCTCTGCATAGGCACATCCTTGATGGTCTAGTTACAAATACCAGAAGAACAGGCCAGTTCCAGTGCATATTAATTACACTGTAAGCCAAGTACTGCAGGTTAACCAGTTAGTCCATTTCACACGAAAGGGGTGTATTTGTTAGCATGCATGGATACACAATGTGTGCATGCATCCATCCATCCATATTCATCCACCCACCTACACACATTTACATATAAATACGCATAGATACATACACACATACTACATACAACATACATAAACTGTGATGCATGCATGCCTTCTTGCGCTACATATAACATATACTCGTGTGCCTTGAAAGAAAATACTTATATCATTTCTTTTTAACATTAGAGAGCTGCACATGGTGCATGCAAGAAATGACGACATTAGTAAGTAGTACCGATACATGACAGTTGAGAATGAAAGACTCTATTCAAAGCCCAGAGACAGATCATCCTTTGCACCATGTACTAATGAAGTGCAGTTTTCTCACCCCATGAAAAGATACTTATATGATGTATCTACACTTCCACCTCCTCTCATACAATGTATTGTTCCTATTAGTTACCATGGCAACTAGGTACAGCGCTTTGAACTTGTGCAACCAGAATTGTCAGTGCTGTTGTTGTACTGTTTTTAGATCTAGGTGGGAAAGCCGGCAGGGAGGGAGAGGGTGGGAGGGCGAGGAGGAAGTGTTCTGTAAGGTCATAAGGTGCATAGGCTTAACTGTCACATTTGTCCACAGTATCACATATGCACGTTTAGTTTGTATGCCATTAAATAGGATGCTGACCGGCGATTGAGTATTTTAGCTACACTGTACGTAAAGACTAGAGAAACACACACTATTAATCTTCACAACACACACGCGCACACACACATATACTGTTTGTAGCATCAGTTAAACACCACGATACAGAACGCTATAAATAGGTAACACACGCCTACAGGGTACGTGTTCCGCGCAAAGTGGTCGATTCCGGTCATTGGAAACAGGTCGGTACTGCTTCCAGACCATTATTCCGTTGCAGATTGAGCATTTTTCATTATATTGATAAAGACGACGGTACTTCATTTTTCATTTTTCAATACTTTGCGGCGCACTGGATTTAGGCCACAAATTGAATTCGATCACGTGCAACATTGACAATCGAGCCCAAAAGGCCCTCCGTGTATAAATAGAAATAGGAGAAATTAAATTGTGGAAAAGTACACGGACCTTGAAGCACTACCCATCCTTTTTTTTTAATATGTAAGAATACCGATATCGGTAGGGTGTGTAACCTTTTTCATAAATCAAAATCGATTATTTCGACTATGAAAAAAAGTCCAATCGATTTTTCAGGTTAATAGCAACTTGAAAATCGGTTATTAGAAACATTAAATCGATTTTGGCGATTAGTGCACCATTAATTTGCCAACGATTACCTAGGTTTTTCCGATTTATGTTATTAAATCTCAGTTTCTCAAGTCTATACACGGATAACTACTTATCAGCTGGTTATGCCAACATTAGATAGTATCCGCAGGGACTGGGAACGAGGTGCAATTCCAATGTGATGCCACGTACAGAATTCAATGGCGGTGGATGGGAATTATCACCAAAGAACACATTCTTGCATGTTGGGTGGATGGGTGGAACACCTTTCCACGCATATGACAAGGCCGCCAATCAAGACATGTACGATTTCATAATATTAATGTTATGGCCAAACATCTGGAAAAGAGCCACAGTGTACCTAAGTATTTGGACACCTGTCACCTGTGCTGCTGTGCAAAAGAGTACATAGTAGCACGTTCGATTAACGCACATGTACTATACTGCAGAGAGCGCGAACGTATTTAAATCGCCGTGCCCAATGACTGCGTGTATTTACGTTGATTAGACTGATGGTTATCTTTAATACTAGTACTAATTCAGCCGGGTCCCCAGATTAATGTTCATTACATCATATCAACTGTTTATCGATTAATTAACCCTTTGTACTTCAGGCAGGAAGGGGCATATAAAAAGGGTAATCGATTTCCTACCGATTTCTGTGCAAAGGAAACGAGTATCGACTAATCGCGACTAAGAAAAACAGAATCGGTTATTTCGATTAAAGAAAATTCTGAAACCGGTAACCTGCTATTCTACTAAATGCATAGTCGACCGAATAGGTAATCGCGAATAATCGTTAACCTACAAAACCTGAAAATCGGTTACACACCCTAGATATCGGTACTCACGGGTGGCGAACACTACTTAATTGACCCTACTGCTAACCTGTTGAGTTGCTATCTAGTAGTTGCTGAATAGAGACCAGCTGCTTACAGTGTTTTCCTTTATAGTTCATAAGCCTAGCTGGCACGTATTAACAGAGATTAATTTCGTATTAGTTGGGCATAGCCCGAACTTCGATTACTAGTACTAGCGGAAGGTCTGGGACCAAACCCACACAGTTTTTGTACACACGTATTACAGTAAGGTGCTTACAAATAATACCACATGGTGCAATAAGATAATCGTGCTCTTATCTGTAATTGGTCTTGTGCATAATTTGAAAAGCCACAGCCAGTGGCAATTACATGTAATTACTCAAAACACAGATTGTAAAGCTGATTTGTGACACTATTAAGAAGCATAAGACCCTACCTCTGGACTTTGGGTCGTAGAAAGAACAATTCAGAGGATAAGAGAGTGATGCACATGGAAAGGGCTTAACAAAGAAGTCATTAAACTGGTAGGCTCTTTCTGGTTGGAATTTATATTTTCTAATGGTATCATCATCCTGCATGTCAAGTGTGTCAAAGGAATTCTGCAAGACTGGTAGTTAGTACTGAACTGCGTCCTGTATATACAACATGGTATCATAGGTATGTCCACATGGGTGTTTGTATGTGAGTATCAAATTTTGCATGTATGGTTTACACCCTTTTTGTTAGATACATCGCTACTTTTGAGTGATTATTTCTCTAGGTCAGTTGAAGCTGTTCTTACACCCAGCAAAGAGGCCCATCAAGTAGCCAATGCACTCCACAAGGTTATATATGTTAGATATCAATTGAAATATTTTAATTACAATAGAATTTTATGCGAATGGAATTTCCTCGAGTCATGAATACTGATAATGGTTCAGAATTCAAGAATGTTGAAAGGATGAAAGTACACTACCATCCACAGGTGCACCTTACAAAGAATTATTTTGTTTATCTTGTAGCAGAACATTAACATTTGTGTGTGATTAATTATATTATGTAATCACGTGTAATTATTGATCATTAATTAGAGTAGAGATCCACATTGGTGACCCTGATGTACGTAGGATGGACAAAGAAGAAGCTGCTTCACAACAGTTCTCAGTTGCTGCTCCACAACAGGTCTCAGCCGTCAGTGTGAGCTACCACCGTTTTCGTGTTCGGACCCGCAGTTGTGGTTTGCACAGGTCGAGGCTCAATTCCTACTACGCGGCATTTCAGCGCAGAGGATGAAATTCGACCACGTGGTGGCAGCCTTAGCACCTGAAGTTGCCACCGAGGTATGTGACATAATTTTAAACCCTCCATCTTCAGAGCCTTACAACGAACTTCGGGAACAACTTATTCGGAGAACCTCACAGTCTGAGTGTCACCGTATTCAGCAGCTATTGCAGTCACGATCTTGGGGATGTAACCCCCATGCAGTTGTTGCGGAAGCTATGGCAGTTACGAGGCCAGGGAACGGATGACTCGCTGTTTTGGGAACTATTTTTGGAATGGTTACCAACGAACATCTGGGTGGTCCTGGCATCGCTTGACAATACACTCTCGCTGGCCACTCGAGCCGAACGTATGACGGAGGCAGACTCTGTGTCTAGATCAGTCTCGGAGGTGGCATCATCACCCAAAACATCTTAGTGTGAGGTAAATCGGCTGCGGGGCGACATGGTCGACCTTAAAAAGATGCTTTCGAACTTCGCGTGTACAAAGAAGCTGGTCAATAGGGCACAACAGACACCCTTGCGTGTAGAAGGCTCGGCACATCACCTTTGTTGGTACCATTTCCGCTTTGGTGAGGCGGCACACAAGTGCAAACCCCCTTGTTCACAGGCGGGAAACTTCAAAGCCAAATGCTGATGCGACGAGCATTCCTGGCCCATTCTTTTCTAGTCGCCTATTTTTTGTTGTTGACTGTGTTACTGATATTCGTTTTCTGGTAGATACTGGAGCTGAGGTTAGCGTCATACCACCATCACCTGCAGACCGTGTTAGACAGCTGGATGGTTTAGTGTTGCGAGCAGCCAATGACTCCATTATAAATACGTTTGGTACCCGCTCTCACACATTAGACCTTGGACTAGAACATCGCTTTCCTTGGCTTTTTATTGTAGCTGCAGTTAACAGCAAGATCCAGAGATCAAACATCTGCTTGCACATGCAGGTCCATGTTCCTTTCTCATTGAACCCATTCCACTGCAGTCATCAACCACCACCTTTCTTTGTGACGTTGCCACTGGGGTTCCTCGACCAATAGTCCCTAGTAGTTTCCGGCAGGAAGTTTTTCGGGTGCCGCACTCCTATCTCATCCTGGCATTCGTGCCACCCAACGTCTCATTGTTGCTCGTTTTGTCTGGCCACATGTCAACACAGATGTCAGAAATTGGGCAAGATCATGTCTCCATTGCCAAAGATCCAAAGTGCAACGACACACATCTGCTCCCAGTGGTACGTTTGTCGCACCTGATGTACGATTTGATCATGTGCATGTGGATATTGTGGGACCCCTACCTGCTTCACAGAGTTTTCGGTACTTGTTGACTGTGGTGGATCAGTTTACATGTTGGCCTGAAGCACTGCCACTAATGGACTTTACTGCCAACTCGGTAGCCCGGGCTTTTATTTCCAGATGGGTCTCACGGTTTGGTATACCCTCTCTTCTTACAACGGATCGTGGACGACAATTTGAGTCTACTCTGTCGAAGGATCTGTCTTGTCTGCTGGGCTGTACACGATTACATACGACTGCATACCATCCTTCAGCCAATGTTTTAGTGGAACGTTTCCATCGTCAAATGAAAGCTTCATTGAAAGCATGTGCAACCACCACTGGCTGGATAGATTCCTTACCATTAGTCCTTTTTGGCTTACGGACAGCTCTCAAACAAGATCTTGGGTGTAGCACAGCAGAGCTTGTTTATGGAACTACACTGCGTATACCGGGTGAATTTTTTGCTCCAGGCACTGACCCCCTCACTTCTGATCCATCAACCTATGCTGCTCAATTGAAGTTGGCTATGCAGTCTTTGAAGGCAATTCCACCACGTGCAGATTTGAACCGCACATTTTTCGTTCCAAAGGATCTGTTGACATGTCCATTTGTGTTTGTTCGGCATGATGCTGTGCGCAAACCACTGCAAGCCCCATATGATGAAGGTTTTACGCCGATCCAACAAACATTTCACCCTAGACCTCAATGGGCGTGAGGAGGTGTTAAGGCAGCCTACGCGTGTCTCGTACCCAGACCGTACATATTTAACCTTTCATAAAGTGTAAAAGCCATATAACATGTTGCATTGCCGTCAAACTTGGCTTAAGAATGCTATATATATATGTCCACCTAATAGTGTTGTTCGATTGTTCAGGTTTACTTGAAAGCGTACGTATTGGTAACAATTAGCCATCGAACGATAGTGGCGGTGATAAAGCAATGCACGGATCAAGCAATAAATGCCATATTATGTTAGAGCCCTACACGCTGGACAAAGTTACGCTTAGGTTGTGTAATATGTACTTCAGCCTTCGTAGCAATCCTGCTTAGTATTTTTTCAAAATGGCGGCGTATTTACATAAACACGATGAAATCTAGCGAACCAAGTATGTTCCAATCACATCCTAAGCGTAGATGAGCAATAGAAACATCGTGTAACATACCAGGCACAAAAGTCCTCTTATCCGCCCTCGTCTTCATCAGCGCCGTTTTGCTTTTCACAAACGACCCTCTTAAGGCGATAAAATATGACGTAACTGAACTTTCCCGCTCGACAGCTGCAACTTTTATATTGTCAAGCCAAAACTTCTACGCGTCATATACGAAATCTAAGCGCTAAAATACCCTAGCATGACAATAGGTATGAATGCTTTACAAAAATATCTTCCGTACAATCGCAATACTTGAATAAACAGTGATTTGCACTATGTCATAATGATGTAATTATGAACATACTTGTCGACATATTGTCAACATCATGTAAATATGTTTTCTTGTGTAGGCTGCCTTAACATCCCTGAGGACTCAAACCTGCCTACATGGATAACACTACTATTGCCGTTCACAGCCTGTTCACTGAGGGGGAGCTATATGTAGCAGAACATTAACAATTATTATATTATGTAATCACGTGTAATTATTGATCATTAATTAGAGTAGAGATCCACAATCTATATCATTGCCTACATAATATTATGCAATAAAAATCAGTCTTGACGAAATGTTTAATCAAACATTGCAGTGGATGCTTGTTAAAGCCCTTACAGGACTGAAAGAACAGTGTGATGAATAATGTCTACTTACATCACGTCTGAGTCCACTCACTACACTACACGTTTCGCAACAACGCTGTTTCGTGTTGCCAACCAGGAAAATGTACCTGAGCACATGACAGTGTTGTGCAGGGAAAGGCAGGAAATGTTGCATAATGTCAAGAAAGACATTCCTTTTGCACAGGTATAAAATGTTGGTATACTTAACTTGTTTTTATTTGCTCTTTAATTGTCTTTAGAAAAAAGCAAAATCAGCAGAATGATGCTAAACATGCCAGGGCCATTCTATACCGAGGAGCTAAAGAAATATTATAGGAAAGGTGGTAAAAGGCAGTCCACTCCACCATCGCTATGCCTAGACTCTCCTCAACGGGCTACTCCATCAGCCTGGTTTTTGTAGTGTCATTTTCCACAATACATATGCTATGGGTGGGGTTGCAGCTTACATGTACGTTTAAAGAACCGGTCCGCTCCGTCCAGCAATTATACTTGTTCTGCATGAAGTAATCAGTTTGAATTTGTCTTTGTCCGCCTGTATAACAGCAGCGTAGGGTCAAATTAGACAGTCTGTTTCGGTCCTAGGACCAAATCAGGCTACTTGCTTTTGTCTGCCTATATAGGACCAAAATGAGCAGCGTAGGACCAAATGAGGCAGCCTGTTTTGGTCCTAGGATCAAATTAAGCAAAGCTCCGCCGGACCAAAACAGGCTGCCTGAAACGGTCCTAGGACCATTTCAGGATAGGACAAAACCAGCCGTGACAGGACACGCAAAATTGTCCTGTTTATCACCGCCCGTCCAGTTGTTTAACAATATGATATCCAATTGAAGTTGTATCTAAGGTGCACAACTTTCCAAACTTCGTTACATCTTGCCTTCGCGGCATGCATATACATGAATATGCATGTATTAGTGCATTTATTAAGTTTATTTTTGGTGTATATTTGACCAAATGAGAAGTGCAGTGATTGCCTATATTGCTTTTAGTGTTTATGCACCTTCTACAATACCTGCATGAATATCATTCTACATGCTTGTATAGTATTGGACAATAAAATAGGGAAGGATGACTGGATGCAAGTAGAACAAATGAGGATCAGCTACATGAAATACATGCATGTATGACAATAAATGAACAGTGTTACTTTGCACAAGGCTGGCATTTCCATTGTAGTCTTTTGTTTGTCTTGAACTGTGAAGGCACAGCACAACAAGCCATATGATATACCACTCTGTGCATGAGGAACACTGGATCATGGGAGTGCCATCATTAATCGTTTGGCAGACACAATAGATTGAGTAGGCTTCGATATTTGGATCATTAGGTCTACGAGACCCACGTGATTCAAAGCAGTGAATGAGATGTGTTCTCATTTTAGCCTGGTCATAGGTTATGCTTGCAGGGTCTTAAAGATGGGCAAGCGAGGTGGCAAATGCAATAGCAAACAACCCACAATCACTTTGTTCTTTTTGCTTTTGCACATCAATGTACTGTACTTCAATTTTGGGGCATGGAGATTGCATGATATCAGCAATATTTTTTTTGTGTCTTCAGGTAAGTACCCATGAAAGCTATCATAAATCTTTATGGTAGATTGTTGGCAGTTCATAGAAGATACAGCTATCCAATGTATGTGACTTATTGATGTTCAGTACTTGAACAAAACCCGCTCCGTTTTGTATTTCCATCCAAGTACTGTGATGCATTAATAATGTCATCTTATATCCAGCTATTACACGACAGCAAGATATCTTTATGCCATTTTGTGAGTACAATCCCACAGAAATTAAGCCAAACATTGCTCTGTGAAGAGGATGTAGAACCAGCATCAATTTCGTTGCAATCTATGTCAACCTCAAGTGTTGTTGCTGTTGCGTTGTTAATGCAGGTATGCCCAGGATGGCAAAGTGATGTGCAAGAGAAGCCAGCAGTTTTGCATTTGCATGTTCTTTTGCTATGACATCTATTTCTGCATTTACAATCTGAAGAGGTGATAGATAAGCATGCAATTTACTGGAATATGCATGCATGGTTAAAGTCATGTACGTTAAAGTAAAATTATCTATACATCACATAAAAATGATTTATAATACAAAGAGTGGGTCCAAAAAAGGGAGGGGGTTGCAACTCCTCCCCCTCCCTTGGATCTGCCACTGCACATTTAATCTAATTGCATGCATCTATATGTGATCAAATCCATACTTTTTTTTTTAAGAATCTGCACTAACCTTGGTTCTGTAGGGATCTTGTTAACCTGTTGCCTGTTTTTGTGGCAATGGCTGCTACACTGAATTTCATTTATTTTTGCATCTGCAACTCTCACAGGTAGCAGGTTTGCAATTACATTTATTGGCAGTGAATGAGTTCCAAGGTGACTGCTTGCTTGCAGCTTCTTTCAGTGTTACTATGGGCTGGACCTCCCATCCATCTACAGTAGGTACTTGGATAAATCACGTAACTACCGTAAAAAATTGTCTCCCAAAAATTGTGCCGTAATTTTTGACTGCCGGAGAGGATTGATTTGTGGCGATCGATTGTTTGTGCTGGTTTCGAGTTCTGTTGTGCTTGCTATATTCTATAAAGGTAGCCCATGGCTTCTTTTAGCATTAGCTATTCGTTGTATACGGTGAAATGATTCGCAGTAGTAAGTTGTGGGCGTGTCAAAAAAGGGTATGGTTTGCTAGTTATAGAATTTTGTAGCGCATTGAATGGGTTCCATGAAATACATATGAAGGCATTAAGGACAACTAGTTGCATTACTCATTTAAATATGAGGGCAATCAGACGATGCGCAGGGTGTTGTCTCGAAGCCTCCACGAACGGTTTCATATGGTTTAAGGTATGCGATTATCGTGAAAGCTAATAGCTTTTATGACAGTGGGACGTCATACTTATTTGCCTTAATGTTACAAAGATATGTTTTTCACTTTTTTTTACGTAGGTAGAGAGTGTTAAAGAGGTGTTCTATATAAAACGCACCTTATCGTTGCCGTGGGTTCTTTAGCTAGATTATTTTCAGACTCTGCTGCTTATGTAGTAAAAGCGCTTTGCATATCTCGAGATTCTGATTTAGCGCAGTGCACTTATCAATCAAACCAATTTAATCAAAATTTGTCATAGCAACATGCAATGTGAGCTTATTATTCGTATTTTAATACTATGTTTATGAAATTCTATATTTTTATTCAACACTTCTGTGTGTACTTGCATGGATAATGAAGACTGTTGCTGATGATTTGAAAAGAATTTTTTTTTACCATTTTAAGAATTACATTTAATGAACGTAACTAACTGTATAAGCACCCATGATACGAAAGGGGCTTGGTGTTTTTACATCCACACTAACATAGCATCCCAACGTTTAGAAAATACAAAAAGTATCATATAATTATTGAGCACTTTGCTGGAAGCAGTCTCAACACTACACCTGATGTGTTGCGGTGGGCAATACGTCATAATGTCAAAATTTTACAGGTGTTTCGCAATGAGCAGTTTATAGTGTCTGTTAATTGACACAGCTGAAAATGTAGCTGTTCCTCTACCAATTTTGAATACAGAGCTGGATAAATGTAATGTGCAATCCACCTTATGTTAAGAACTGATTAAACTTAAAATTAATAAAACAGCTAAATTAAGAAATTCATAAGTGGCACATACCAGCAGTTTATTGTAAATATAAAACGTTGCTGTCTGTACACAAGGGATGTAAGATAATTTGCAAAACAAAATCACTGATTTGGTTCAAAACATAGAATTACATGTAAGTAATGAAGAATTGCTACATCGATTATCAGGCTCAAATATCATCATGACCAGAAATGATAGCAAGACATATAGCACTGCTTGCTGCAAGGCTATTTACTATTGCCTCCAATATGGAGCACCCATAACACATGTGTGTAATGTGATTAGCGCAATACTTTTTGAATTGGTGGGTACAACTATTGATAGTCTTCCTCATAGTAGTACAGTATATCAATGTGTAAATTAGGGATCATCAGTGATATTCAGGTAAGTGAAGTAATGTATGCAAATAAAAATCTCACTCTTTCATGGGACTCAACAACAGTTGATGCATGGGACATTAATGACCTCCATATCAGTGTGCACACTGTGCCAGTAACTTCGTATGTCAGTACTGCAATTAGGTGCTATAGCCTCTGGTCAAACAGAAGACTATGTTTCACATCAGTGATATAGCTTGACTCATATAATTTCTGTATTCACTTGCAGAATTCATTTTTATATGTAAGGTCAACAATACTTAACCATTTCAAAAATACCTTAACCGACAGAGTTGCTGAGCAAAAACAAAATATTCTGCATCATAGACACATTATTTCAGTGAAAAGTACTGGTAAAGTTCCCAAAGCCACCAACTGTTACTGGACACAGGAAGACATCGAGGAAGAAGGGGAAGATGAAAAAGTATGCATATTACAGCTGTATTACTGGAAATATTATTTTTGTTGATTTTCCTGACATGTGAAATGCCTTTTTCATTGAATGGTAAAATTTTGTTTCCGAGAACATGATATATATACATTTGGCTATATGTTTCTATATCGCTACCATGAGCAGCCTGCATATTTGGCATGATTTTATGCATAATATCGGCTGTAGTACCTTCTAAAAAGGATTTTTATATGCAGGTATGTGTGGCAGTTACTCCTTATATATTTGGCTGCAGTAGCATATTTGGTAAGATCAATGTAGCGAATATAAGTTAAACCGGCACAGTTTTTTTTTGCGCGGTCATTCAATTCCATACATTCAAAAGTACCGCTTTATGCTGCCGTATTGACCGAATGAAAAAAGATTATATGATAAGTAATATACCGTTGGAATGCACAATTTTTACTCTTTTTAGAACCATGCGAATTGTTGCAAAACTATCAATTTGAAAAAAATATCCAAGTACCTATCTACAGGGATTGAGTAGTCACCTTAAAAAGGCTCTAAATCATCTGCACGATAACACCTCTGAAGTACACCTGAACTGCATCTAAGGCGATAAAGAGAGTGGTGTTCACCAGTTATCTGAACGATAACACAAGGTACACAGCAAAAACAGTTTGGTGTATTTCACTCAAAACGGCAAACTATATCACTCTGAATCAGGATTCTGAGTGATATAGTTTGCGTTTTGAGTGAAATACACTAAAAATTTTTTGCTGTGTAAGCGCAACATGTCAGAACATGTCTGCCTATGCGAGGAATGCGCAGACTTGCCAACAAGAAACTCTTTGACTTTATGCTGCTTTGAAAGTCATTCGAATTGCCGTTGCTAGAAGGCACCATCGTGAAAGGATTAGTATCTGATTCTTTTCTTTCACGGAAACAATCAGGACGTCTCTTATTCCAACCGATTTCAAGTCCAGCAACGCAAAGCCGCGCTCTTTTTGACGAAGTGACGGGTTAACTTAACGATTCTTTGCGCCACTTCCTTTCTGATCACCGCCCTTCTGGTACGTTTTCCACCAACAGGAAAAGAGTCAATTTATTCTTGAAACAACATCTTGATCGAGTCTTTCTACATCTCCACGAGTTACGAGCATGCGTATTACGGCATGTCCGGTTGAACAATCGGCCAACTGGTTAATCAACCGCAAGGGCGGACGCAGGGGGGGGGGGGGGTCCGGGGGGTCCGGACCCCCCCCCCCCCCCAACTGTAAATGAATATAATTAATGTATATTAGCGTACTACACGTGTTACACGTAGCGTACATACAATCCCCCTGTATGTACAATCTGTGGAAAAATAGGAATGCACACCACAAAAATTTTCGCGCGCTTCACGCGCGCCCCTCCCCCTCATCAATTATTCATGTCGGACCCCCCCCCTCACCAAATCCTGCATCCGCCCCCGAACCGGTTGGCCGGTTCATCAACGGGCTACGCATTGAACATCCGTGCGGAACATATGTATGCTCACATGTCATTTTACTAGGGTGTGGTCTAAATAGAATCCAAGTAGGCTACGCCATGCTACTTATTAACCTTGACTTCACTCTCAACACAAAGTGGCACGAATAAGTGCAAGCTTGCATCAAATTTGAAACTTAGTATAGTGCCTATGCATGCATACTACAGCACACTACTGATAGCGAAGCGCTAGCATGAGCATAGCGGTGCACATTGACGAACACTGCACACTAGCCTTCATAAGCACAGCCAGTGGCGGATCTAGGAATGAGGCTATGGGGGGGCGCGGTTGGTTGGAGGGGCGGCCGGGGGCGGGGTGTCCACCCTTTCGCCATTAAGGGGGTATGGGGGAGCGCTGTAAGCTCCCCCATCGTGGTCTGGGGCGGAGCCCCAGAAGCTTTCACATTTTTCGCTTCAAATTACGCTAAAAATCAGCGTATTCGCAGCGCAGTGAATTTTTAAAAAAGAATTAATTTACATAGGCGCGAAAGACAACGAAGTTTATTGCGACAACGCGCCTCGTAACGGCTGTCAACAGGCGCCTGAAATATTGGATATGCTCGCGTGAGCAAACCGTACTTCTTCTCTATATTGTCGTTGGGATGTATGTAAATCGCTTTAGAAGCATGGTGATCTAGCAATTGAAGCAGCAGCAGCTGTGAAAATGTTTCGCCATTCGGAACGGTGAACCTAATTAAACCTTTAGTGACAATCGGTAGACCATGCATGTACATTTAAAGGCTGAAACTTTGTTCAGTATTGTTCAGTGATTCAGTTAAGTTAACGTGCACCTATAGACCCCTTTCATGTGACGTCACAAGAAGTTGCTATGAAATTATCAGCCGCCATGATGGTGCACAGGTTGCCATGGAATTGTGCGTAGAAATAGGCTGTTCCAATCGTTCCGGGCGCAATAAAGATGCTTCGTTCTACTGAATTATTTGTGTGATCAAGAAAGGTCCTAGAGATTAAAAAAATGAGCATGAAGCGTAGGGATGGATACATTGCTGCGATCTCCAGGAAGCACATTGCAATGACCACGTTGAAATCCCAGTGGATTTGTTCCAAACACTTGACTTGTTTATATAGTTTTCCAGTCATCTTTTCATAGACCAGCTGTGCACCATCATGGCGTCCGTAACGATAAACATCATTTTTAATGAAACTAGACAGCTATTTTATTACATTAAATTCTGTAAGCATTCATGACTTCCGCGAGTAATGGTATATAGATCTATAGATCTGATGCGCGTGCGTTATATAAGTAGCGCATGCGCTTCAATGTAGCATAAACCATAAACCGGTCATAAACTGTTGTCGCAATGAACTTTCGTATGGCGCTATAGCTTGCGCGTATTCTTTTAAAAATACAAGAGTGAAAAATATTTTGTCCACCGCGATATATCCCCCCTCCGCCCCCACCGAAAAAATGGCCCGTGTTTAAACGAGCGTATCGACGTAATTGTGAACTCAGCTGCGTGCTATCCTGTTGGAGCACCAGTTCTTTCCTGAAATGTTTAAACAGGTACATGGAAGCGTTAACGAGTATGAAGAAGATATACGCTCGTTTAAACACGGGCCATTTTTTTCGGTTGTGGTACATGTTCATGTATTCGCACGGCAGCCGACTAATTTTTAGCGGGATTTGAAGCGTAAAGTGTGAAAGCTTCTAGGGATCTGGGGACTTACAGCACTCCCCCACACCACCTTGCTGGCGAGAGGGAGGTGCCTCGGCCGCTAGACGAGAGTGCCGGGTGGAAACGCCGTAGTATAGAAGAGCCATCCAGTAGTGAATGTGGGACCCCCCCCCCCCCCCCCCCCCCCCCCCCGTTCGTATTTGGCCAATTGCAAGGGAACCTCCTCCCCCCCCCTCCCCCCCAGGTTTATACCGCCTATGCGATGCACCCACGCGCGCACATCGAAGGAACGAATAAATTAAGTGGTAATCCATTCCAGCTGCAGTAGGGTAGCGTAGGGTATGTTCGGCAGTGGGTAGTGTTCAGCCCCCAACGCTTCTAAAAAGGGGCTAAGGCTTACCGAGCGCTTTAAAATTGAAACAATGAATGGAACACAATCTCCAAGGAGTTAGTTCTCAGCCAGTTCAGTTAAAGTTTCATTACAAAATTTCATGTAGCGAGTAATATTACTTTTGTTTACCCAACCTAATTTTTTGGCTAAAATGGCGCAACGTACGGTGCGCAACTGTTAAAAGGTGCGATAGGGGCTACCAGTATTTGTCAGGCAAGTTTCATCGGTTTTAATTTTTGGGATTGTTTCTGAACTAAGAACTAAATACACTACCACAAAACATGTTTTGCTACATACAAATCTGAAATGTCGAAGAATTCTAATGGGGGTCGAACACTCCATGTTCGAATCAAGCAATTTGGGTGTATTCGGCATAGGGGACGAACACTGCAAAAAAGAAAAAAAAAACTTTATCAATAAAAAGATATATGTTAAGGTTGTTCAAGTGGTAGGTTTCTTATATGTGAATCACAGAGCAAAATATTGCCCGGAAGGAGTGTTCGTCCGGGGGGGGGGGGGGGGGGGGGGGAAGGGGGGGGGGGGGGGGGGGGAGGGGGGGGGGGCATATTGTATCCTATATGAGATATCTTTTTTTTTGCTTTGTCCTCCAACTTTTACAGGCAGCTGGTGCAATACAAAATACTTGTACTACAGTTTTGTCCTTTCTCTGTCAGCAATGATATATTCTTGAGTACCAATTATAATTATACATGCGTATATATATGTATCAATTCATTTCACTTTTTTTGGTTAAGATATCAGTGTAACTAATTGTAAAACCATAGCATGATTGCCATTGCATGGTGCTTCATTGCCACACATTTTATTGATCGCTGCTATAAATAAAGTAAGGGAGGTCACATGTCTAGGCATGCAGCATCAAAGGCCTATGGTGTTCCACAATCCACACTCTGTGACTAGTTGGATGGAAAAAAACCAGAGGATAGAAAAATGGGTCCTAGTACTGTGTTGACAAAGGCTGAGGAAGCAATGCTAGCAGCTGCTGGCATTCTGTATCAAGTTTCTGAAATGCGGCTTCCCCATAAATAAGCAGGATCTCTGTGATATTGTTGCCAAGGTCGTCAAGGCAGATAAACGTAGAAATCCATTCAAGGATGGCAGGCCATGCAGGCTATTGCTGGTTTCAGGGTAAGAAAGGAGTTGAGAAAAGGGAAAAAGAGCAGAGATAACAGGGAATGAAAAGATCAAAAAGACGAAGATGATTCTGATGGCGATTGGAAATGCATGGTGTATGATTCCAGTTTCTTTCAACAAGAACAAGATGGCGTTGAATGCAAGTGGGTGCAGTGTCAGAAGTGCAATGAAACATCACATGCCGCCTCAGTGCATCCCAGAAGTTCACAGAATATATTTCTCTTTTGAAAGTGAAGATGAAGAGGAATACATTTATCCAAACTGTACAAATCTTGCTGAAGACAGTGACAATTACAACCTGTGACTTGAGCTCCACAGGCCTGAAGTGCAAGTTGCAATTGCCAGATCTAGACGTCTATAGTGTACTTATATTTAATACGATGATTCCAATTCCTGCATGCAAGTATATAGCATACCTCAATGCTGACTTATGATTCCTGGATCTGAAGCTATTTTACTTATTTTATACCGGGTGTAATAGTAAGAATGTTTATATGCCTCATTGCGAATGATTGGGGTGTAGCTAAAACCAGGAGCAGGAGCAGGAGCAGGAGCAGGAGCAGGAGTTGCTACCTAAAACCAGGAGCAGGAGCAGGAGTTGCTACCTAAAACCAGGAACAGGAGCAGGAGTAGGAGCAGGAGTTGCTACCTAAAACCAGGAGCAGGGGCAGGAGTTACTACCTAAACCAGGAGTAGGAGCAGGAGCAGGAGCAGGTGTTCTTACCTAAAATCTCGTATGAACAGGCTCAGTAAAGTACGTATGCCTTACGAGCAAGCCTAAGAGTGCATACCGCTCATTATAAGTTTCAGCTCGTGCGGCGGGTATTGTAGTATACCATTTTCTCTACACACGCGTGCACCCCGCATGCCTGTAATATTGGGAAAAAGCACCATTTATTTCTCCACATTTCTGAAGATCCAATATAGATTAACAGAAACTGATTTGTTTTCTATTCAGTTCCACGGGGAGGAACTTTGACAAATGCTGCAGAGTAGTCCAGACTGCCCTCCAGATAATTAAAAGTGAATTCATTATTAGCACTACTGCATGGAAAGCAGGAGTTCTTTTATTCTTTTACGAATGTTGCGAAACAATGCACTGTTGATAATTGCATGAGCATACTGCATTTTCTAGCGGGGCCCCTAACAGCTGAGCTCGATAATTTCTTTTGATATTGCTCATGCATATATGCATGCACCTAGCTAGGAAAATTACAGTTATTTATATAATAATAATTTTCCAGACAGAGTTAGACTGCATGTCTGCTTCTTCTTGCCATACTTCTTCATGGCTGATGGCTCCAAGTTGTCCCAGCGCCAAGGCTCAATCTCCATCTTGACCCCTCTGAATTTTAGGCTGGTGTAAAGTGGTTGTTAGGCATTGATACCTTCCAAGGTGCCAAATATCCTTACTGTCCCTCTCACTGTTTGGAACTCTTGGGTCATCATGCATTAACCTGCAAGTATAGAGGTGACGTGGTCTCCCACCACAACAGACAACGAGATGTATTTCTTGAGTCTTGCATGTGTTGGTGCCCATGTAGAGGCAGGGAGTGTTAATGGGCATGACCAATGGCGTACTCGACCTGCATGCTGATGTCCTGGTCCCTCCCTAGGTGTTAGGCAAGCCAGCTGCATTTGACATTTAGTTACCTTCGCTTAATCCAAGTACCTTTACTGAATCGAGTGTGCATGACAGCAGGATCAGCAGCATTAGGAGGTATCAATGCCTAACAACCACTTTACACCAGCCTAAAATTCAGAGGGGTCAAGATGGAGATTGAGCCCTGGCACTGGGACAACTTGGAGCCATGCAGAAGTATGGCAAGAAGAAGCAGACAGTCTACCTCTGTCTGGCAAAATTATTATTATTATAAATAACAGTAATTTCGCAACATTCGTAAAAGAATAAAAGAACTCCTAGCTGCTTTCCATGCAGTAGTGCTAATAATGAATTCACTTTTAATTATCTGGAGGGCAGTCTGGACCACTCTGCAGCATTTGTCAAAGGTCCTCCCCGTGGAACTGAATAGAAAACAAATCAGTTTCTGTTCATCTATATTGGATATTCAGAAATGTGGAAAAATAAATTGTGCTTTTACTCAATGTTACAGGCATGCGGGGTGCATGCGTGTGTAAAGAAAATGGTATACTACAATACCCGCCGCACGAGCTGAAACTTATAATGTAAATGAGCGGTATGCACTCTTAAGCTTGCTCGTAAGGCATACGTACTATACTGCGCCTGTTCATACGAGATTTTAGGTAAGAACTCCTGCTCCTGCTCCTGGTTTTAGGTAGTAACTCCTGCTCCTGCTCCTGGTTTTAGGTAGCAACTCCTGCTCCTGCTCCTGCTCCTGTTCCTGGTTTTAGGTAGCAACTCCTGCTCCTGCTCCTGGTTTTAGGTAGCAACTCCTGCTCCTGCTCCTGCTCCTGCTCCTGGTTATAGCTACACCCGAATGATTGTGCTATATGCAGTGTCGAACACTGCCTAATCGCACTGCCGAACGCAACCGTAGTGACTTTAATATTTCATTGCATTTAAAATAGACAATGTTAAGTGATGCTGTTGTTCTAAGGTGGGTTAGGTTTCTAAAAGTGCAGTTAGCATATTTTTCCGAATATCTGTAGGGCTATTTATTGTACATCAAATTCTCGCTCGACTGCCGAACACTACCGAATCTACCCTATATAACACGTACATACATATATAGCGAGAATCGTAGCGATTATTCATGAAATACGATCGCGTTGTTTGGGACGACAGAAAATTCGTTAGTACTTAAAGACTGAGAATTCTAACAGCCACATCTCTCGTACTCATGCCGATTATCGGTGTTGTAAGCTTACCTTCTGGATTAGTGCACGAAGTCCACTGTACTGAATTTAGTACTCACCCCTCCATAATAATTGCCGCGTGGCGTTCTGTAAACACCTTGCGCATACCATTGCCGTATGACGTGGAGTGTGTATGTAAAGTCATGAAAACATAAAAATGAGTGTGGTGTTTGAATCCTTTTTCATTTGCTGGTTTTACTGAGGTGTTACGAGCTTCGAAACACGGGTACTCAGTAATGAGGTGTTACTTTTCAATTATGGACATACATACCGTATGTTCTAATTGTAAAACCTAGTTTCCAGCCGCATACAGCCGTGCCACCCGACCACGCCCCGGCGCCCTTCTAACTCAACTTAGAAGCGAGTCCCGTTTTTAATGACATTCATAATCGGGCTACTTTGGTAGTCTCGGGCCCAGACCCTAATTCCCACAGCTGCGTATAGCGGTCATACGCTGCGAAACTGGGTACGAGAAGGGAAGGAATGGAAGCTACGCGCCTAACTGGTCTTGTGTACGACGCTCGAATGGAAGAGCACAGAATGGAATTTACACCTTGGCATCCAGAGCTGCCCGAGAGAATCCGACTACCGTGGGAGGCTCTGGAAAGAGGTGGCTACAGCAAGAGGTGTCAGCTGATAAAGGTACGTATTAACGTATATAAAGGGGTTTGTAGTTTGGGCGTCAAAATAATGAGCTGCATCGAGTGTAGCGCTATGGAGAGGGAGGGAGGGGTATAAATAGCCTTTATGATTGTCTTCAATTATAGGCCTAACCGAGGACAGGAGTCAAACATTGTTTGCACACCATGTGACAAGGGCAATTTGACCTTCAGCTATTCATGACCATGCATATTTCCGTAGGCAGGCTGTATTCACCATTACTTGCCTTACTCAAGTTTTATTTACTTTAAACATTGTAGGGAAATTATTTTGAGCACCTATTGGTCTATAAGTGAGAGGATTTGACAGGTTAACCTGTTATGTTTTGACAGGCTAACCTGTTATGTTTTGACAGGTTAACCTGTTATGTTTTGACAGGTTAACCTGTCAATTTAGAGGGTTATTTTTGGTTTTTATAACCCGTTTTTAAAAAGGTACCAAGGATACTTTTTAGTGACAAAAAGCACCTTTCCCATTAAGGTAGACACCATCCATCCGGATCCGAATTAGTGCATCTTTTGCCTTCATAAGTTGTCTGCTCTGCCGCGATACAGCTTCAAAGTGGGATAAGGCAAAGTGTTGTTTCCTTTTTGCACTGAAAGTTGTGTGCCAGCAGCTCCTCGAGAAGCTATTTTTAACCCTTTGCATGAGGTAATCATGTGAGGTAATCTTAGTGAAAGTTGCCAGGCCAGGTTAACCGGGCGCTCGTCGATTATAGATTACTGTAAACGAAAACTAAATGTTACTTTTATTCTCGCCCCTACTCTAAGCATTAAAGCCTTACACACAGCCAATTCCATTCAGTTCCTAAGATGTTGTATACGTGTACACTTTGATTAGTACTTGTGCATGTTTGCAGTTTATAGTTTTTCGTATGTTTTCATTGCTATATTTGATGGCTTTTTTTCTGCATTGTTTCATTGCTATATCTTTTTGGGTAGTATGTAAACATAGCTGGTCACATTTCTTCATTGCTATATCTTATGACTTTATGGCTTGTACAGCTGCCTTTGCTGTATATTCAAGGAACAGACTACATTCAACAATCATGTAAACTATTGAACTGCTACATTTGTGTACTTGATGGCTTCTTGGGTTTAACTGCTTTAACTGTCACTTTCTCAGCCTTGTCTTTTCGTTTGCTATACGATGTATGTCATTAAAAAGTTGGCACAATGAATATAATCTGAGCATAACTTATAACCGTTTTGTTATGTTATTACTTTGACAGTTTTGGTCTTTGTACATATGTCAGCATCTCTTTAGATAACACGGTAAAACACCGCGCACGTAATGTTTTGTACTTGGCATTTACTGCTTATGCAGTATTGCTGATGTACCATTTCCAGTTGTCTTTCTGCAGACCACTATGGTAAGCCTTGTCCACTAGCATCCAAAGCCGCCCTGAAAACTCCAACAGGGTCTCCTGCCTCTCCTGATAGGATGAATGAAGCTTACGCTGCAACTCGAGTTTGACTCCGCTGGGTGCAGACTGCTCTCTTAAGCACATCTTCACACCGTTATATTCTACCCCATAATGTAACGTACTTGTAGTACAATATGATCGGAACATAATACATTGCCCGAACTTTTTATTGACATATACTGTATAACATATTCATTGATAACATAAATTGGTATTCTAATACCCCGGATGTATGATATTGAACACATTGCAATCATCCATTACACAATGACAATAAAATATGCAAGTTACATGTATATGTTTAAAAAATTTTGCAATTGTAATAATATAGTTCATTTCAATACCTGCAAAAGAACCACCCCAAATTAAGATTTCTCTCTATATATACATACACCATAGCAGTGCTTATGATAAGGTTTGACTTTTGACCTGCCATTGTGTTAGGTCATGGCAATATTTGGTAGGACAGTTCATAGTTTTGGCAGGACATGTTTTAATTGTACATGTACATGTATGATAATTCAAATACACGATTGAATTAAATCAGAATTTATATACCTCTACAAACAACTTGGAAACTACATGTATCTGTATCATTAATTATATTAATGTCAAAGTATGAGAAGTTATCACCTGTAGGTAAAGTGGTGTTGCACGTTTTATATGCTTGTGACATCATGTGGTTGCAAAACCACAAATGAATAATTAAAACAATTAATTATTGTTACTGCCCTTTAGTAGGGAGGCTAGCTACTATTCTATACGCATTGAAAGCTTTTTTGCAAGAAGACCATCAAACGCTACTATCGGTATCAGCCCCACGCGTGCCGGACATCTTGTAGTGCATGTGCACAATTGATCGGTCAAATGTCATAAATTGAATTGATCGGAAATTGTCCGATGTCTGGCCGTTATCATAAGCACTGCCATAGAATGTTCTAGATCATTCTGACCAATGGCCTAACAGCACATGACTGATTAGCACAGAAGGTGACACAGCTGTAACCAATGTTCCTTCAGCCAGAATACTGCACTGTAAGGCCCTGTGTATACATTCCAGTACTTACTCTGTTCTTGATAGGGCTTTGAATTTTGTCAGATGGCATTGTTCACACCTAGAGCTTCAATGTGACCAAATGCATAGCATTTGTTTTTAAAGCAGCATACAATTGCAAACACATAGCCCAAATGCATAATTAATCAATGCCAATTTATGAAACTTGTGCCGTTCACATTCAACATGTCACATCGGTATTTGTATCGAAAGATATGCCTTTTTCGTGTGCAGGTGTACATGTACATGTATGTGCTGCATCCATGTCACACCAATACGTTCAGTACAGCACCATTTGTGAATAGTCAATGATACACTGAGGAATAGATGCCTTCTATAATCTCAGTTAGGATATCTTTAGTGTAGTTGCATTGTAAACCTAAACAAGTTGTTGCATGTATGCATGCTCAACTGCATGCATGCCAATCAACATTTCAGTGCTTTTATATTCTTTGACCAAAATACTGAGTTTGTTTAGGCTCTGGTATTTTCATGTACATGTACATGTACATTGTGTTCTTGTAACTAATACCTTACCAGATAATGAAAAAAAGCACAGGATCAATCCATCTATTGTGAGCAAGAGTTGTGACTCAAGGTGACACGTTAATGGTTTACGAAATTTTGCTAACGGTTACCATAAATGACATTCATTTATGTGGTACGCCTATCATAGCATGTTTTTGCAGCTATCATAACATGTTGTTACAAGAATGCATCATCAACCACAAAGTAAAGCTATACACATGCAATCCACATGCAAAAGCTCATTTTTTAAAAGCATCAATCATTTCATCATCTGACTCCATTTCATCATCCGGTTCTGAGCTAGATGTGCTGCACAGAGATAGCCTGCGTTTGCAGCTCCCTTTCCACCTAAGGATGGATGGTGTGGGATCAAAGTCTGCAATTTCAGGACTGTGCAGCTGTATAGTCATCAAATCAGTGACCATGGTGTCTCTTAGCCTGCACCTCCAGTCTGACTTGATGACTTTAGTCAGGCTGAATCCTCGCTCACAGTCTGCACTGCTGGCAGGCAAAGACAGTAGCAGATCAACCAGCTGGAGCACATTTGGACAAGAATCTTGGGCATTCTTGAACACATCTACCCACTCTGGCTCCTTAGGTGGAACTTTAGCCTTTAGAGAGAATGTACCAGTTCAATACTTAAGCCTTTACACGTGAGCTGAACCTACACTACATCCTTGAGCAAATCCCATTCTGTTAGTACAACACTGGCATCCACACCACATTTCTCAAGAATGGGTCCAAAGTGCCTTTGCAAGAGGGCTACATCTTGATTTCCAAATGCTACTCTTCAGATGATTACTGACACCACTCTTGCATCCAGTCATTACAGATGCACCATCACTGCCAAATCCAACCAGCTTGGTGAAGATAGTCAGTTTTGTCATCTGGAGACCCTTCTCCAATGCCAGCACAATGGCATTTAATATGTGATGAGCTATACCTCGAGTGATATTCACATAGGCAAGAAAGTGGACAGAAACCACTCCTTTCACAGCCTGCCTATGTATATAAGCCAGTAAAAGAATTTGAGCAAGCAAAGTACTAGTGTACCTTACATGTATATAGATAATTTCTGCATCAGTAATAGACGAGTCAGTGGTGCCATCCACCATGACAGAGAAGAAGTTGTTTGACTGAAGCTTTTGCTGCAAACCCACCCGCTGCTCTTCTGCAATATAGTGGATGAATTCACAGCACTTCTTATCAGTCCTATATAATGCTCCAACGTCAAGACCCTTCTTCTCATCCAGAGCACACATCCACTCCATGTCAGTGAATGGCCTACCAGCCTTGGCAATGGCATGGGCATTTCGAAATAGCACAGCCAATCGAGACATCACTGACTGTTCAGCTCTTGGAGTATGCCCACTCAGTATGTGCATGCAGGAGCTATGCTGGCTGCTACAGTTTTTAGATAACATTGGCATGATATATGGGACACAACTACCTGTGTACATGTACCTTTCAGCATGTTTTGCTAGTGAATGTGTATGAAAGCTGGTGCTACCATCAACGAACTGGCCTGTTGTTCCATCCTGTGATGTGCATATCATACAAAACATCTTGCCTTCTTCAAAGCACAACCATGGAAAGGCAGTCAACCATTGATCCCTATACTGGCGAGCAGGTTCACACATGCTGGTAGTAGCAGGCTCATCCAGACACCAAAAATAGTGTGCAAAGTAATATACTTGCTTATATGTACTAACCCTGCATTGAGAGAGCAGCGCATACACCCCATTGTTTTATAGTTCGTTTACAATGGAGCCCTCATGTCGTCTTAAGCGGCTGCTATCGCTACATGTGCGGTGGCTATTGCCCAATTATTTTGCACAGACTCAAACAAAGACACATTGTGCGCTCGCTTCCTATCACGTGTTAAACGAGCGCGCGCGTAGGGGACATTGTCCCATTTCACATAAAATACACTATCCACTTTACACACTCGCGCTATTGATCGCAGTAGCTGTTGTCACAATTGTGGGATGACGTTTTTACAATAACTTAATTACCGCAAAACGTCATCAATAATATGAATGTCATTTATGGTATCTGTTAAGTCGACCCCTGCCAACTTCTCATATATGTTGGTCTTGATATGAAAGTGACTTGTACCATTTATCAGGACCCACGGTAGTGGGTCCTATGTAGGATTGCCTTCGTGGGCGTGGTTTTCGATCGAGAGTTTTAAAACGGTAACAAAGCGTTGCCTTTACTCGCCAGCTCGCATATAATCCATCACAAACATGACAGATATGCACATATAACGTGAGCTTCGCTAGACAGTGTCATTTACATGTACGTGGAGTGACAAGTCGGTACCCATCACCTCCTTCCGTTCGTCACGTATAACTCTCGACAGGAACGTCGTACGAAGACGAGATTAGCTTCAAAAAGTTGCATTTTAACTCCAAACGTATCTTTTCATGCAGATAAGATGCACAATTGTAAGCTAGTGATAATATGCCGTGAAATAACTCAAGCAGGTGCAATTCATTATCGATAAATATTCTCAGTTGCCTAGCAGTATGCAATATGACGCCACACACGCGTCTTAATTTACTGTTGCCAGGCTATGCACGCAGCTGCAGACACGTTTACAGCAGGCAGTTCTAATTCAAGCAAAGGTGACCAAGCCAATAAAAACGGCTCGTTAACAAAGAGAACTCTGAGTTTAAGATATCCGAAGAATAAAAAGAGGCCTATATTAAAACGAGCGGGGGGAGGGCTGTCCGCCTTCGCCCGATTCAACGAGCGAGGGGGCTGGGGGGGGGGGGGGGGGGCTGTCCGCATAAAACTGCGTGCAAAAAAAAACAAAGTATTTTTGCAAACCTCCCCCCCCCCCCCCCCCCCCTGTATCCGCCCCTGGGAATGTAAGCATTGCAACGAATACACTAAGCCATATATTACTGAACACTCCTGGCAGAGAAAAAAAATTAGGGGAACAAGTAAATCAAAAACTTCTCTATCGAGAAAGTGATTGGTGGGATGTAGGATTGGTGGTGCAAAAAGCAAGGAAACAAGGTACGGTATGTTAAAGTGAGGTTTGGTAAGATCCTACAACTATAACAGTCCTACATTTGCAAATAGGCTTCTTCGTTTGCAAATTCAGGACTGTGAATTGTAGGATCTTACCAAACCTCACTTTAACATACCGTACCTTGTTTCCTTGCTTTTTGCACCACCAATCCTGCATCCCACCAATCACTTTCTCGATAGAGAAGTTTTTGATTTACTTGTTGAGTTAATAACGTTAATGGTTTACGAAATACATGCCACTGAATAATTAATTGTTGCAACTTGGCACACTCATATCTTGGCTGCAATACTATTGACAGCAGTGTTTTTGGCATCACATTGAAGGCCATGATCAGTAGAACTGATCTATGTGATTATTTCGGGGTGCGGGTAAAGGGTAAAATTTTTAGCAACATCAAAGGATCATTTTGAAATATAGAGGTGTCTACCACAAGTTGTTTTTTTTTTTTACAGAACTGAAGGGACTATCAATGGCAATATTTTTCAGGAAAGATTGATTACCTCTGAGAACCACACTAGACATACCGGAGGTCAGCATCTACTTCTGAACAGAGCACATTTGCTTTAATTCAATTATATCTTGTAAACAAAACAATGCACCATAGTAAACAACTACTGGTCAGGTTGGATGTTCAAGGCTGTAACTCCTCTATACTTTTTAGCTAAGCTACGAAATTTATTTTGTATGTACCCAATACAGGTGAATACTTATAGTGTTGTGTTGAGCTCTTAAGTCTCACTCGCTGTGGAGATCGGTAGGAAAGTATTGCTTTTCAGAGGGAGGCGGGGTCTTCGCATGAATTCGGACAAATTACTGTGACTTAAGGATTAAAATTGACTTTTCCTAAATGAGAGGTCTCTGGGGTATCCATATAATTTATAATAATTTTTTGGCAGCTTGCTATCGGCATTAAACAATCCATGAAATATTTAAAATCTTAACATTTAAAACCATTTTTCACCCGTTTTGAGGATTTCTCCGTATATCATAATAAAAATATAGCAAAGAATCATAGTATTTGCGTTTATAAGCACTGTACGTAACTTTTAAAAGCATTTCTACATGTAGAATACTTGATAGAATAAGTACAAATGCAAATATCATGATTATGTGCTACACGTTTACTACCATATACGGAGAAATCCTAAAAACGGGTGAAAAATGGCTTTAAATGTTAAGATTTTTAACATTTCATGAATTGTTTAATGCCGATAGCAAGCTGCCAAAAAATTATTATAAATTATATGGATACCCCAGACACCTCTCATTTAGAAAAAGTCAATTTTAATTCTTAAGTCAAACTAATATGTCCGAATTCATACGAAGACCCCGCCTCCCTCTGAAAAGCGATACTTTCCTACCGATCTCCACAGCGAGTGAGACTTAAGAGCTCAACACAACACTATAGGTACTCACCTGTATTGGGTACATACAAAAATAATTTGGTATCTTAACTACAAAGTATACAAGAGTTATAGCCTTGAACATCCAACCTGACCAGCAGTTGTTTATTATGGTGCATTGTTTTGTTTACAAGTTATAATTGAATTAAAGCAAATGTATTCTGTTCCGAAGTAGATGCTGAATCTAAAAATGTAATTGGCATGATATAATTATATACCATTCATGAGATAAAATCAAAAATGTGCATTATTGCATTTTTCCCCTCTTTCGGTGAACACCACTGTAATAGAAAAGGGTAATTTATTATCTCTGTCCGAGCATCCGCCCCTTCTTTTTATGTCCCAACAGTACTGGTGACAGCATTTCTACCAATGCCAGGCATTTCTGCATCGCTCTCAACGACAGAAATGCTTTTTTATTTTGCAGAGGCTAACCATCGTACATGTACCACCCACTCTGAATCGCTTCGCTTAGTCTGCCTTGAGTTAATTCGATGCGCGTACCTCCTGTGTCCCATATTGTTTAATTTGCTTATATGGCTCTCCTTACAGATCTTTGTAACAGTTTCTATCTTGAAAGTAAGCTTCCTGCTCTTTCCTCAACCTTATACCTGACTTTGATGGTAACTGCGGCATTATTTGTGAATGAAAAAGTAAACAAAGCCTAAACATTGCTTTTTCTAAAAGAGATAAAGATTTGAATGTCTCAAATGTTTAGATGAAAGCCTACTGAAGCTAAAGAAAATCAGCATTACCGTTCGAATTTATGTCGATACGAGCGGCGTAAAGTCATCCTTAATTCAGGATTTCCATCCTGAATTAAGGATGAAAATGGATTAATTTAAAGGTTAAAGGGAGGTGATTCAGCTTATCCTTGTAATTTTTATAGGATATGAGGGATACAGCTGCTCTTGTGTCTAGCTCCATTTACATCTTTCGACCTTCCACCATGATGATCTTGTAGAAAGGTTTCACTGTTCCCAGGCTGTGTATTCGCATATTCTGCAACCTGCCCCCAGTTCAGTTGGTAATCTTCCTCAGATTGGGTCTCTTGTACAGCGTGTAGCTTTCTTTTATCATAAGATTTGGTCGACTGTGTCTGTGAAAGGTCATTATGACCGCCAACTCCTTGATAAATCTTGCTGCGGCAGACATGATCTATGTGGCCCTTAATCTACACTGGGTATCCTTGAACTTCACTTGCTACGTTGGTGTCTTCCGCCACACCCTGAACATGATAGTCCACCGCTCTGAAATACATGTACATGGACATCCTCAAGGGGTTTCCAGCATGAGGTATCATGAAATTGTGCTGCATCCTTGCCTGCTTGTTCAGCTGCCTCTGCCATTTTTAGCGTTTTGTCAAGTAAAGTTTTTTTTCATTAGAAGTCGTTTTTGCACACCTTCATCGCAAATTCCGCAAACCAGTCAGTCCTGTAAAACGTCATTTAGTCCAGCGCCAAAAACACAATGTTCAGACAATTGTTGTAGTTCTGCTGCGTATTAATTGATGGGTTCACCTTATTTTTGGTCACGCTTTTGGAACCGAAACCACTCTGCAATCCGCAGAGGTTTGGGAACCATGTGTCGTGTAAGTAGCATCACAAGTTCATTGTACTCTTTGTCCACAGGTTTGTCTGGAGCGGTGAGGGATCGCAAAAGTGTAAACGTTTTCCTGCCAGTGCAGCATCTTTCTGTAAGGAGTCATCTATCTTGTTAGCCTTAAAGTAGTGCTCGAGCCGTTCAACATAACTTCTCCTATTGTCTATGCTCACGTCGAATTCCTCAATTCTCCCAAAACTAAAGGCCATCGTTGCTTACTTGTTTTATCCACCCTCGTCGCCAGTTGTGAAATACTACCAGGATTGACCAAGATTTTCAATATAGCAGCAAAAGGGCAAAAATCTCACGCATAGATATGCAGTATTCCCAATTACACAATATGAATACATCACACCTTCCATCCCACAGTACATTTACAAGTGCCTATGTAACATTATATCCAAATGTTTCCATGTGTTTCTGTGCATTTTTGTGCATGTACATGTACATGTATGTAGGTGTGTGTGATTTGTCTACAGTGTATATGTATGTGTGTATGTGTGTGTGTGTTTCAAAATAAGCGTTGTTTATTTTACTATACATGTAGGCCAGACATGCAACTGAAGATGAGATATGTCTGATACACAGGTGAGCCACTGCATATGTGATACACAAGTCATCACGGATAGTACCATAGCAATACATATGATGGTCAATGCATATGATTCATCTACATGTACATGCAGTGTATATGGTACATAGATGAACCACATTACAAGTAGTAATGGACATGTGCAGTGCCGTCCACCCACAAGTTCACACT
This sequence comes from Spongilla lacustris, assembly GCA_949361645.1. Taxonomy (NCBI): domain Eukaryota; kingdom Metazoa; phylum Porifera; class Demospongiae; order Spongillida; family Spongillidae; genus Spongilla; species Spongilla lacustris. The sequence goes on from OX442430.1 coordinate 3,281,659, forward strand.
CGCACACGAGTGTATTGCGTGTCGCGCGTGAGTGCAATTAGCCCTCGATACGAGCGCTATTGCGAGCGTCACTCAAATATCGATTTATGGCATTGCTACAGATGATTACGTTAGTTTCAAGCGATTAATAGTAAATGTTTTTGTTCCAGCTGTTTTGCATTGAGTTAAGGCGCGCGAGTCATTATTGCACTCGATCGAGTAACGCGCGAGTCACTCGCGTGTCAAGCGCGCGCGAGTGTGAACTTGTGGGTGGACGGCACTGTATATGTACAATGTGTATGTTGTCCACACACATTTCTGTACAAGTTTAATTATTCAGTTGTTGCTCTTATGCAGCAAGGACCTCTTCAGCGAACTCAAAGAAACTCTAAATCAATCATGGGAAGAACTACGTGCAATGAGCCACCTGTATGAAGCTCTCTATATTAATAAGGTAACATGCTCCAAATGGTTAAAATGCTACATCTCACGGAGGACTTGAACACCATTTTATACAAAGTCTCTCAAACCACATTTTTAAATGTTAGTTATTGTAGTGTACTCATCGTCCTTTAAAGTATTTAGCACTAAATTTAGTACTGTAAAAGTTGTCAAAGCTAGCAAAGATGTTTGCCCATATTAATTAAGCCAAGCCGACCATCTAGCCCAAGCAATTATATTGTGGGCTATAGGTAGCAGTGGTACACGTGCAGAGTAAACAATGGAAATGTTTAGCATCTGGGCACAAGCTCTCAATGCCTTCACATATGGCTAGGCCATCTGTGAACTGCAATAGTGACTGGTCAAAAATGATAGTTCTGTAGAGGAAGTACATTGAGCCATGTTGATGTCTTTCCTTTCAATGATCTTCGAAGTGCTGTTTGTTAATCAGGGCTAAAGGTAGGGTTCATAATCAGTATGTAGTCATCTTCCTTAGCTTTGGCCTTCATTTTCCTGGCAGTATTTAGTGCCTCCAAATACTGCTTATGTTGAAAATCAATCATGCCCTTGATGACATCACTCACTGCGGCAGTGCCCTGTTTACATGTCTTGTACGTGTATGTATGCAATGCACTTTCGGTTGGATCATAACCAGCAGCAACTGAAATAGTTGTTTCTCCTCATCAGTTTATTAGTGACAGAAAGAACTGTTCTGTGATGACATGCTGTGTTAAAATGTCTCAGCACAATCAGGAACCACGTTCTGAACAAACTCCCATTCACACTGTGCACAGTGATTTGGTCATAGCACAAAATGCCACTTGAGGTGCCCTGACTGCTGCCTTGGGTACTTTGGTGATACACTCTCAGAGTTCTTAAGGCAAGGGTAAAATGGCAATGATTGCATTCAATTGTTTTTATGAACTGATATACTACAGTGGGTTTAGGGGAATCTACTATCGTGGATAAGATAGAAGCCTAAACATTGGTCCCTGTAAAAGGGGTTCTGACATTTGTTTGCCAGTATGCTTCAAGTAGTTATTCCCAACCAGAAAACAGCGTACAGTGCCGTCCACCCACAAGTTCACACTCGCGCGCGCGTGTATGCGAGTCGAGCGCGAGTTGCGCGCGAGTCAATTAGCGAGTGCAATTAGCCCTCGGTACGCGCGCTGTTGCGAGCGTCACTCAAATACCTATTTACGGCATACCTACAGATGATTACGTTAGTTTCAAGCTATAAATAGTATATGGTTTTGTTCCAGCTGTTTTGCTTTGAGTTAAGGCGCGCGAGTCATTATTGCACTCGATCTAGTCACGCACGAGTCGAGCGCGCGCGAGTGTGAACTTGTGGGTGGACGGCACTGTACATGTAGGTGAGCCACTTTCTCTTACAATCGTATAAGCATTTTGCAAGGTGTTCCGAAGGTTTTGAACATACTCTCAACTGGTAGCATCACCTCCTGAGGACTAGAACTAGATCCATACATTAGATCGACAGGCAACTTTGCTTGGCGGTTGAACATGAGGAAGAGTGGTGTGAATCTAGTGGAGGAGTGAACAAAACACACCTTCCTGATACATTTTTCCCAATTGGCCTGGTTATCACTAACTGTTGTCACTAGAGTTCTATTGAATCTTTCTACCATGCCGTTTCCTTGAGGATGGTATGGAGATGTGCATGCGTTTTTAATTTTGAGCAATGCACAGATTTCCTAAAGAAGTTGTGACACAAACTATCACCCCTGGTCGGAGCGAAGCTGTTCTGGTGGTGAGAATCAACAATATAACTCATCAACAAGTTTCTTGGCCACAATACCAGCCTCTTGTCAAGGGCAATGAGTCTGTTTGCCATTAATGCCATGGTTGCTTCTCTTAGTCCACAACTATAGGACCCTCGCAGCAGGAAACTCTGCCACTGCATGGAGTCTGGACAAGCAGCTCCTCTGATCTTATGTGCTATTTGTTCGATATGGGATGCAACGGTGTCTACTCAGTTGGAAGTATATCACATTGCAGGAATGCAGCAGAATCTGGCCTTCTAGGAGGCGGGTGCTTATCTTTGAGACTCTGTAGTAGTGCTTTCCCAGTTTTTTTATAGATCTGTACCTCCTTGTTACATGCCCTGTGGTCCATCTTGTTGCTTCTATTACTTCCCCACTTGCAAACTCATTATACTGGTTGGTTATGGCAAGGATAGCCCCCTCAATACTAGCTTTAAAGCCTATTGGTAGCTGTTCAACACCATACACATCTTGGACATCTCTACCACATACCAGGGCCATTGCATTACCAATTACTCTACGAATACACTCACCAATTCTAACAGGTCATGACTCCAGGACACTTATCAAGGGCAATTCATGAATCTGTTAATGCCTTAATGTCAGCCCAGTCAACCATACTATTCACTAAGCATAGCCATGGTGGCTTCTCTCAGTCCACCACTATAGGACCCTCACAGCAGGAAACTCTGCCACTGCATGGAGCCTGGACCACTTCGTCCAGCAGCTCCTCTGATCTTACATGTGCTATTTTTTCAATGTGCGATACAGCAATGTCTACTTCAGTAAATATTACATGTCAGGAATGCAGCAGGATGTGGCCTTCCAGGAGGTGGGTGCTTATCTTTGAGGCTCTGTAGTAGTGGTTGTATCTATATCCACTGTAGATGCAAATACACCTCCTGTTACATGCCCTGTGATCCATCCTATAGCTTCTGTTACTTCACCACCTAACATTAGCCTTAACCATAGATCTACTGCACTGTGTTAATGCTGGTGTTTGCCGGAGCGAACATTTATCTGTGTGTACCTAGGTTAACAGTGTGCTGGTTGTAAAAGCTAATGAATTTCTTTTAAAACCTTTAATTGTCAAAAAATAACTTATATCCTGCCCATTATTAATTTTGTTGGTGCATACATATGCATGTATGAGCGTATCCAATTCACTGCCGCGCCGAAGAACTTACTGATTCAGAAGGTTCTAGTAGTGATATATACATGTATATCAGTGCAGACAATGCACTACAAGTGCAGTATGTACAGCGTACATTTCATTGGTATTTTGTACGCCATCAATGCTATAGCTAGGGGTTGGCAAGCCCGATTAAACCCTTTCTAACGAAATTCCATATGCTTGTGATAGGAGGGAAAAAACCAACCCATTTTTGTGATTTAGTCATGGGTAAAGGTGATAGTTCTAGTTGACACGCTTGGTCTTGCTATCAATAGCGTGCTGCTGCAGCAGCGCGGAAGCCAATGACTTTGCCCACACAAGCAGTAAGAGCAACACCGATTTTGAATGGTTTACCCATGTTCTTCTGTGGAAGATATAAATAGCACAAGGAAGGCGGAAACAAAAATCCGCAACACCACAGCCTTTGTTAGGTTTTGTCCACATTTTTAAAGGATGTTTACCCAGGTTAACGCTCAATTTTGTAAATCGATGGCAATTGTGACCGCTGCAGTGTAATTGCACATTTACATACGCTATATGTTACACGTTCAGTAAAAAATTATGTTTCGCTAGTACCCAAATGGATGCCAAACTCAACGAAGGTTGTTTGGTTGCTATGCTTCAAAAGATGCTTAGAATATAATGGAATGAAATGAAAGGATAAACGTTATCCACGATTAACAATATGTTAACTGGAGATAACATCGGTAGATCTACATTGTATGGTTAAGAACTCACGAACTGCATGAGCTTCATCCACTTTATGTGGTCTTTTGCGTGATTCTCTGCCTCACAGCATTCCAGTTCATATAACAACACCTCATACTGCTGCGACTTCCATAAATATCTCCGTGCGTGGAGTGAGAATGCGTTGAATGTCTGTTTTCTTGATTATATGATCATAGCAGTAATGAAGTAAGCTTTGTATTTGCTCAGACTTCTCTTTGCCTCCTCCCAACAGATTCATTTCACTAGTCAATTAACTAACGGCCAATAGACCCTCCCGATAAGGTACAGTGCCGTCCACACACAAGTTCACACTCGCACGCCAGTGTATTGCGAGTGCGAGTAGCATAGCTACAGATGATTATGTTAGTTTCTAGCTATCAATAGTAAATATTTTTGGACCAGCTGTTTTGCTTTGAGTTAAAGCGCGCGAATCATTGTTGCACTCGATTGATTCATGCCCGAAGTCATGTGCGAGTTGAGCACGAGTCGAGTCATAAATTGAAGACCTTACGGTACTGCATAGGAAATGTGCAAGGTAAATGCACTAGTCTTGTTAATATGACCTGCTCTCAGGCCCTCCCTTCATCACCCACATGCACACATAATGCAAAGGGATGTATTGGTGGTAAACCATTTTATTTGTCATGCACGATGGCAAGCAGCAGAGAAGTCTGCATGGGATTACACCAGCTGATATTGTTAAACAATAGCTCCTCCTTCACCAATAAAGGGTTCCACACATCCATCATTGGCCACAAGACAGATGCAATATGCTCTTTGCCACAGAGGAATTGGTGTATCCTACATGTATTTGCCTCAATGTGCTGCAGGAACTAGCTGATACCCCAATCATATCATCTTGTGTTCCACCCGCTGAGCATGTTAAGACCATAAACTGAGCATAACGTAATTGAATAATCGGCAAATGGCGGCATATTCAAGGGTCAAAAAGGGTACCCCCAGACCCGAGTAGCAACAAGGCTGTGCTATTGGCGTTAGTTTATGAATTTTTTTGGAAGAAATTTGCATTTCGTAGATGATAAAAATAGTACTGACCACACCTGACCAGACATAGTCAGTTGTAGACCTTAGGGCACACGACTGGAACAGAGAAATCCAGAGACCATTATCGTCGTACTTGTCAAAGCCCTCAGCTAGCATTTACTATGGTCATCTTGGAGGAAACTAAAACGGCTTGGCGCCACAGCCCATTTCTTTAAACACCACGTTCTCCGTGCAATTAATGAGCTGCACGTTGCTGGGTACTTAATGTTCATAGTGGTTGTGGGCCTATTGGCCACATTTTCAATGCAACGGAACAGCCGTGCTTGGCAACATGCAGCATGTTCAAGCGACGAAGCATACCTTATGAGAACACTGAATGTGTCAAGCATGGCATAGTGCTTATTCGAAGAAAATAAGTCTTATCACTTTAAAGATATATATAGCTTCAAACACAAAAATATACCTACAACACCTTCCACGCCAGTCAAATTGTTGTACCATGCCGTGTGCGTTCCGCTGGTAAGTTATGTTTCTTTGAACTGCCGCTTTGCAAAAGAACGGGAAGGTCACGTTACACTGTGCGCTAAGCTTCTGCCTTCGTATACGTTTGCTATTATTAATAATAATAGTATGCACTTCTATAGCCAGCAGTACGCGGTCGTTCACTTCTTTTAATCGAGTTACTTCCTCCCATGTGTCTCTAGATGCCTGTTCAAATCGAAGGCGGTCCGCTTCCAACTGATTCATTCGTCTGTTTTCTTGCGTAAGTCTTACGTTTTCGACTTGTAGAGTCTGGAGGAGATGTTGATTAGAATGGAATCGAATTTCAAACAGTTCTTGCATGCCTTCTGTGGCAAGAGAAAGGTCCAACCCGAGTATATTTACGAAGAAGAGGACGGTGGATTTTACTGCGAGGTCATCACGTATAATAAATAAGCTACATGTACCAATACAGAAGAGTACCTATAATGTTGTATTGAGCTCTTAAGTCTCACTCGCTGTGGAGATCGGTAGGAAAGAATCACTTTTCAGAGGGAGGCAGGGTCTTCGTATGAATTCGTCATGGTTGATGAACTTGGCTTCAAAGTCAGTTTTACAAAAAGAACAAAGGCCAAAGGTGGCATAGATGGGTTTTGAAGCTTTCTATATTTATAGAAGCGTTCTTACAGCCCTGTATATGAGATGAATAAGCTTCGACGAGGTCGATTGTCAAGAAAGCGCAAGTTCGAGCACATATGGAGCCAACGCAGTGGACTTACTGTCTCTATTTGGGTTGACATGTGGAAGAATACCTGGAGAGCCCATCTACAGCAGCAACTGAGTAGTAACTGTTATGCAGACACTTCTTCCTCCAGGTAAGTGAACTATGCTAGTTGCAGTACATGAACAATAAGTTTATATTTTCGATAGGGTGGTTCAGTGTAGTTGGTGGTGCTTTTGGTAAGGTGGACAAAAGATCCTGATGGTATTTTTGCTGGGGTGGTGCTACCATTGATGCTGATATTCCAAGCAAGATCCTCTTCAACCTGTGCAACCACTGAAAGAGTAAGTCATTGTTCAGTGTAGTTGGTGGTGCTTTTGGTAAGGTGGACAAAAGATCCTGATGGTATTTTTGCAGGGGTGGTGCTACCATTGATGCTGATATTCCAAGCAAGATCCTCTTCAACCTGTGCAACCACTGAAAGAGTAAGTCATTGTTGCCAACTGCAGCGTTGCAGCACCTTCTATTCTATTAGTAGCAAAGGTAAAATGTCTTTGTATGAGATCTTCTATAATCAGGAATACATCATATGCCTGATCATTTACTGCCCACAAACCCCTTCGATTTACCATATCTTCCCATTCTTCACTTTTACAAGTTCTCATTCCATCACCCGCGAACTCCAACACAAAACACATCATTTCCTTCTTATTTGGGTGTGATCCCAATTCTATTTTTTCATATATTGTACGGATTATGTAGCCAGCAACATACCGCAAGGCACATCTTTCTTCAACAGTCCATAGACACACACATGAGTCAGAGACACTAACAGCACTGTTGACTGGAAACTCAAGTTTGATGAAATAGTCAAGAATGTGTTGGGTTACAAACTGGTAGAATGCCTTCAAATTGACAGTTTTCTGAATGAAGTCCATCCAACGTTTAACAAATCCTGGGAGAATTATAACTATTTTGGGAGGGTCGGACAAGATGTGAGGGGTTACATGTGTTTGCCCAGACATGTTTTTAAAATGGCCGGACATTTTTTAAAAGTATGTATACACACAAAACATGATCAACTGCATGTGATGCACATACATATAGACATGACACATGTACTAAGTATTCTAATCATGACGTATAGTTAAGTTGAAAATCAAATGCATGCATCTATATGTCTGAAAACAACTGGTCCCAATCATCAAGGGCAAATGGATCTTCTGAGTTGCTGTCTTCCTTAGTGATAGCACTGCTGCAACTGCTCGTATAGTGTACTCCTTTCTTTCCTTCTGGTTCGCTCTGGCCCACCAAAGTAGTTACTCCACCACAACTTAATGGCAGCGTCAGCATTAAAATCAGACAAAGGAGGACATTCAATGCTGTGTAGTGTACTTGTTTGGAGGTTTGTCCTGCATTTGGTCTTAACCACCCTCAACAAAGAGAACATTTGCTCAACACAACACGTACAGTGCCGTCCACCCACAAGTTCACACTCGCGCGTGACTCGATCGAGTGCAATAATGACTCGCGCGCCTTAACTCAAAGCGAAACAGCTGGAACAAAAACATATACTATTAATAGCTTGAAACTAACGTAATCATCTGTAGGTATGCCGTAAATTGGTATTTGAGCGACGCTTGCAACAGCGCGCGTATCAAGGGCTAATTGCACTCGCTAATTGACTCGAGCGCGACTCGCACTCGACTCACATACACGCGCGTGCGAGTGTGAACTTGTGGGTGGACGGCACTGTAGTGAATGGTAAGCTGAATACTAGCTCATATAACAGAAGGATGTTTGGCCACCTACCCAAGTTAGGGTATGTATGGAGCTGTAGCTTTCTGTGGCTAATGACAGATACGTCCTTGCATAATCTACAGCCTCTTCTATCTCATCCTGGACTGAAACTGAATTCATCCCTTTAGCTTCCAATGGTGCCAGACAGGATGGGACAATAAGATCAACTGCACTTCTGATTTCTATCACTGTCTCCATTCCCATCAGATTCTCCACCTGATTCTCTTCAGATCCAATTCTGGGTTTCTAAGAAAATTAGAATTGACCTCAAGAGTTTCAGGTCTGACCATTCCAACCAATCCTTAATGTTTTCTTCTACTCTGTGAAGGTCAGCGTTCACATGAATTGAGCACTGCTGTACACATTCATCGAAGTTTCCGACAGGAATACCTTGGTACTCCATCACACCATCAATATCTTTGATCCTGGTTTTGATTAGCTTAACAGTTGGCCACTGACAGGGCTCCTTTTCAAGCAATAACATCAGGGCCTTCAATGAGTTGAGAGTACTCTCAATGCTCATTACTATATCAACTTCATTTCCTTGTAGTACCAAGCTCAAAATGGATAAAGGCTTCAGAGCATCAAAGAATATGGCACAACTGATGAGCATTTTGGGTGCCTTCCAGATCTTGAAGTATCCCTTTAACCGAACTTTGTCTGCAGCTTTCACAGAACTGTCATTAATCAATGCAGTAAGTTGTAATATGTATGCACCATATCGCTCTACCACCCGCTGCATTGCATTTAGCTTGTGAGTGACCCATCTTGTTCCCTGACATCGAAAGGGGAGATAACCACCACCTTTTTGTAGGTCAAATGCACCCTTTAGCTCATCCACGATGCTTGTCAGCTCCCTCAACTTTTGGGTGACTTTTCGTACAGGTAATATAAGTGGAGAAGCATTTCCTGCACTGCTAAAAACATTGCACTCATGAGGGAATCCTTGCATGCAAGTTCCAACCGATGACTGAAACACCATGACCAAAAAAACCAAGGAAGAGCATGCTGCATCTGTCCCCTCACTCCATTGTGCTCAGCTACATTAATGGAGGCACAATCAGAACTAGCTCCTATCAGCACTGGCATTTCATCAACTCCAAGTACACTATCCCTGTCTAAAATGCTTTTGACACCAAGTACATGTTACTCCAGGGAAGCTCCAACACATATCAGCATCACACTTCTCAGGACTGTGGACTGACCAGTAGCGAGTGCAAGATGTCATTTCTTGAGCAACTTCATTCTTGTAACAGTAAACCATCGCCACGATCTCCTCCTTGTTGCCCAAGTCTGTTGTTCCATCCATCAAAATACTGTAGAAATGACAACCCTTCAGATTACCAAGGAAATCATTTCTTTGGCATGTTGCAATAAAACTGGTGAAGCTTTTGGCTGAATCAGATGTTCTATATGCGGGGCCCATATCTACGTCGTGGCGATCCTCCAATTCCAAAAACGAAGGGTACTTAGAGAAAGGGATGTTCTCTTCTGCCATCATGTAGCACATGACAAATTTCCGTCTCATCTGTGCTTGAGTTGTAGTATCAAAAGTCGTGAATGATTGGCCTATGACAGAATTGGCAAAAGAGACTTGCCCTTAGATTTTGCACTTACGCTCTTCAAACTCCCCATTGCTACCTTATGTACAATGTATTTCGCTACTTGCGTGCTCCATTACGACTGATATCTTTTGATTGGTAGTACCAGTAATCCAGGTCGTCTGGAAGTTTCGCATGGAAATAATGCTGTCCTTGTAGCGTTTACATACATCGCAAAACAAAAAAGCTACGTGGACATTATCGCGCTTCAGTTCGCAGCGAAGCCACACGAGCGTTTGGTAATCGGTTATTGGTTATTTCGTAACTTTTTGTGTAGGTGTTTTTTTACAGCTAGGACCAGGGCTTTCACTACCAAAATTACCTGCACGTTTTCGTCCGGATAGTTAATTGACTGCCGGACAATAGACTAAATTAGCCGGACAAATGTCCAGTGTCCGAGCGTTATAATTGTCCCTGAAATGTGTCAGATGTTCTGAGGCGTTTGGTATGAACTCCAGAAACATTCTTTCCTCAACATGATACTGGTGTGTTTGCAGGCAAAGCATGCTTGCAGCCTTACAACAAGTATATGTGCAAACCAAGTTAGCTGTTCTTCATTGGACATTGACTCCTTCCACCACTCTCTTAAAGCTAATGATGTCCTGATTGCGACAACCTTGAAAGCTGTGTCTTTCTGTACTGCCTCAACTGCAACCTTAACACACTCTGCAGAACCTTAAAGTACGACACTCATGTACCATACAATTCTAGTTCGTTAATAGTATTATGTTCTTTCAATGAATCCATGCTTCGCCTCTGAAACTGCTACAACCCGAAAGATTGATATTACCAATCCACTGTATTGCGTTTCCGATCCTGTACCATAAGGTCTTTAATCTATGGTTGAGTGCGAGTCGAGCACGTGCGAGTGTGAACTTGTGGGTGGACGGCACTGTATATTGTTTAATTGATGCCCAACATCCGTCCATATATTTTCACCAAACTGTGTGTTTGCAATCAGATATTGTTTTTGTCAAAGCTGCTTGAAACATCTGTTCCAGCTTTTTACATAAACATCAACAATTCCCGAAGGTGTCTGCAGGCTCTTTTCCACACAAACTCAAGGCTCCACATGGGCACACTGCATGGTGTCAACATCGTTATTGTTGCAACCAACCGCCAAGGACACGGAAACATTGCAACACTGGAGGCAAACAAGAAGTACAGTAGAGGTCACACATAACTACACATAACATATGCATAGCGTTTACGTGCAACGCTGATTTCAAAATATGCTTCACAATGCCTACGCTCACGCTTTATCCATGCCAAAAGTTCATTCAATTCACATAAAAAGGGCAGAAGTTATTTAAATCTTACGGACTCAATCCTGACACTAATGCATAACTGCCATTGGTTATGTATGTTCCTAAAATGCTACGCTAAATCCACATATACCGTACGCCAACGTTAATTGTGTTGGGCACAAGCGCTATGCAAATGGTACAGTGCCATCCACCCACAAGTTCACACTCGCGCGCGCTCGACACGCGAGTGCAATAATGACTCGTGCGCCTTAACTCAAAGCAAAACAGCTGGAACAAAAACATTTACTATTAATAGCTTGAAACAAAACGCAATGATCTATAGCAATGCCGTAAATCGATATTTGAGTGATGCTCGCAACAGTGCTCGTATCGAGGGCTAATTGCACTCGCGCGCAACACGCAATACACTCGCGTGCGAGTGTGATCTTGTGGGTGGACAGCACTGTATGTGTACATTTTTGTGACTGATATAATATTATTACATTGATCAGATTTTGCACAGTAAGAAGACTAACTCTCAACAGCAATGCATCACAATAATACTCAAGTTCTGTCTGGTTAATCATTGGCTAGTTAGCAATTACAGTTAGTTCATTACAACTGCTACTGTACACAGTCGTCCAGACAGCTCACAGTCACAACCTCTAAATAAATTTAAAAACCTTTTTGTTGCAGCGGCAATAAGATGGCATTCCAAATAATGCACACTCAAGCTAAACAACAAAAAAACAATGACAATCATGACGACAAAAAGATACCCGCACCTTAGTGTGTCATTGGTGATACATGAGAGTGTTTACATGTACGTAGTCTCTTTGTCAGTCTCCCTTAATACTACCAATAACATTTTGGATTACAATGTACATGTAGCAAGTAATGTATACATCTATTTTTCTCATTCTAGTCAACTTTCTCCAGTGCAACACTGGCTGTAGGTGGCCTATTGGAGCTAACAGAGCAAGTGGTATCAGGCAAAGTATGTGCATATGCTTGTATACATGTGTGTGTGTTTTGTGTGTGTGATAAGAGTCAGAGAATATTAAAAAAACAACTTTCATATTGATTATATGCAATGTCCAATTACAAATGTATGTAATGGATTATAGGATTGTGACATTTTGCTAATTAACTACATCAAAGCCATTTAAAATCAATATTTAAATGTGAATTTAGAAGCTTAATATTGCACATTACAAGTTCAAATTTCTATTAATGTCTAATCTCCAAATGTCCTTATTTAGGGAGCATGGTTCGTACATAAGGACAATTTTGAAGTATAAAAACAAAGGCATCAGCTTGGTAGCTAGAATGACAAAGGAAGAACTGGTCACATGATTAACACCCGTTCCATGAGAAACGAGTACGCATTTGTTGGAAAAGGCTAAAATGAAAAATAATCGGCAACAGTCAACGATGGGAATTAACTTTATAGTTCAATACTTTAACCATCGGTTGACTGGAATTCGAAATTGGATGTCCTTGCACACTTACGTTAATAATGCTACATCGTCGAAACTACATTCGATTTCTAAAATCTGCGATCGTTTCGGGCTTAAAGTACACTTTTTTCTCATGCGAACTTTATGCAAAATTATTATTGCAGTATTGTATTGTAGTCTAATGATGTAGTTATACATCGCTAAATGTTACCCAACAAGTTGCCAAAAGGTAGTTTTATACGTTACAAAAATGCTTTTGCTTATTCATTACTAATTAGTTGCGGAACTTGCGGTTTCAGTAGCAAAGGGGTGGATCGTGTCCTATAGTACACGAGGGTGATGGCCACTGTTTCACCGAGCTGCGCGCATAAAAAAGCAGCGTGTTTGCGTTGCAACTCAGGAATATGCAGCTCTTGCTGCAAGTGTTTCAAGCCTAAAGGTCGTCCAAAGAAGAGAACCACTCAGGAAGTGGTTCAACTGCGCCGCAATACGAGTAGAGCTGTTCGAGACCTAAATCTTTTGTTGAACCTCCATCTGAATTCCTAGAACAAGAGCCAGTTGTATCTGAAACCTTTGAAGTTGCGTCCATGTGTAATATATTGGAAATCTATAAACACATGGGTATGGAGGACGCATATGGTGACATAGATAGCCTACCATTGTTGAAAGTTTGTAAGGCTCTGAGTGAAAAGAATGCAATTGATGAGAAAGCATTTAGAACTATCGAAAGAGTATTCAGGAAAGGCGTAGTTGGTACAATGAAGCTGCTGCTTCCATCGTGGAAGTTACCTGAAATAGCCACTATAAAACAACTGTTCAAAATTGTAGAAGAACCTGATGCAAGTAAGAGTGAGAAAGCGTTTCCATCCATTTCAATTGAAAACCCATTAGAGAAGTTATATGCAGTAGCAAACAGCATTGTCTTGTCAGCAAAGCACTGTACACCAAGTACGTCAGTTGCAGCTCGTCGTCTCCTTGCACACCTGAGTACATTACCATTTTCTTATGTGCAGCAGTAGATGTCTGATGATGGGACAACACATTCTGATGGTCACTTGAGGTCCTTAATATTTCAAGCCAAAGTGGATGCTGCATATCTTCATCATGGCCTTGAACTAGTACCACCTGTTATTATTCGACATAAGTTAAGCAGTGAAGTGGTGAAACTTGCTGTTGATACCATTTATTCCTATACAACAACATCTCAAGGCTTGCGTGGCTACCAAAGAAGAAACGATCCCTCTTTTACACTATCACAAATTTTATTACAGGGGGAAGTAAGAAACAACAAATTAGAGCTGAAGTCGACTATATAAAAGTCAATTATCACACTGATAATTACCAATTGGTGGACAAAGTCATTGACATTGTTTCATCAGCCTCTGATGCTGACCAAACAGTGAGGGAACAGCTGTATCTGCAGAGATCAACAGTGTTTACAGTTGAGAGTTGAAGCCTATATTGCGGAAGGAGAGTGGGGAAGAAAAGTGTCAACTCCAAAGCAACTTGCTGTTGCTCTAAGCACAAAATGTGTTAAGAATACAACTGTCCTTCTAGTGAAACCAAAGCATGATTGTCCATTCAAGGCAGTAAAACTTCCCCCAATCAAAGGCATTTCAACCTATTTGGCTGCTCATTATGACCACCAAGCTGTGACGAATGGGACTCACAGCTAATTCAGCTAGAAAAGCATGGTAACAAAATCCGCTAATTCAGCTAACCAAACTTGAAAACCGCTACTTTTCCGCTAGTTCCGCTACCTTCCTCCTCCAACAGTCATTGTCAACATCCCAAAAAATTATTACGTTAAATTTCGTGTTTTGCGAATGTAACTCAATAATAATTAGTACTCCGCACGAATCGAATCAGTGTTTTTAAATTGCTGCATGCAAGTTCAAATATGCAGCGTTCGAATTCGAATCGAACTTGACACAAGATTGGAGTTCGAATTGGGATTCGAGACGGGCTGCCTGAAATGGCTTGTTCGAGTTCGAATTCGTCGAATCTATAATCGAATTAAATTCGATTCGTGCGGAGCCCTACTCAATACTCTAGTAGACGCCGCTATGTCGCAGCACAAAAGTTCGAATCAACAATAACAAATATTGATTGGTCCCAATTTGGTCGTTGCAATTAAAGTTGAATTGGATTTGTGAATTAGCGGAATTAGCGATTTTCAGAGCATGCCGCTAGTGGGCAATCATTGACAGCTATTTTCGCTAACAAAAATTTCCTGCTCACGTCCGCTAGATTTGCTAGTAGACGCCGCTATGTCGCAGCTCTGCTCTGCAACCCCTCAAGTTTCATTTTTTCACAACCTTGGACAGTCTGTACCATCATACATAACAAAGCTGATTCCTGCTCCATTTGATTCCTATGACCAAGAACCATTTGGAAATCCAGGAGTAAACTTTAGTGGTTGTAGAGTACAATTTGACAATATGGATTCAGAGGTTGATGTCTCTAAGGCTCGCCGTCAATATATTGCTAGACCAGCGAAGAAGAGTAAACGGCAACAAGCCAAGGAGAAGTCAGAATCCATTAAGGCAGAAGCTATGAAGGATGTATGTAGTATTTACCCACAATGCACATGTTGCCAATGCCACTTTAAGACTGCTCTTGGCAGAGAGAGGCACAAATGTAAAGGTCCCCCCATGCAATGCAGTGGTGTTTCTATGGCTGTTCACTATGCTAATGAAGTACTAAGCACTCGAGACTTCACAGTAGATGGGCAGGCAAGAGCAATGATAACCTCAATTACAAATCCTGGAACTTCAACATATGCGTCGTTTAAGGTAAATTTCATTGCTGGTTGGGCACACTGTCAGAAGAAACAACACCCTGAGCTCAGCACAAGAGTACAGGACTTCATTGCACAGTGCTGGCGCACTGGTGAAGAAAGCATAGTTGAAGGGTATGCTGTGAAAAGTCGCCTTAAAGTATCTGCTGAGGCTGTGCAAGCCAAACTTGCTTCACAGATGGACAGCTGTTGCTTTCTGAAGTCCCTGTGATCAGTCAAATTCGAGCAGTGTACCAAACAATTGGACAACGCAAGCATCCAGAGCATGAATCGAGGAAGCGGAGTAGAATCATTAGAAATGGGAGCCTTCGCACAAAGCAAATGGATGAGATTGACTGGGCTGCAGAGGATCTTAGTCATCTCAAGCTTACACAGCTTCGGTATTACTTGAAAGAGCACAATAAGAAGGACTTGATTAAGAGGATAAAAGACTTCCAAATACTTGGACACTAAATATAATATAATATGTTTGTAGTTAACTGTCTTGGTTTATGAGCAACGCGTAGATGTAATATGTATCAGTACATGTATGTATCTTAGGCACACGCGCATGCATGCGTAATAGTTGGTATTCACGGGGATCGGTAAGTGCGATACGACCCCAGACGTTAAAAACCATAGCTAGAAGTATTATAATGAGTAAAAGACTACACCAAAGTGATATATGACACACCAGAATGAAATGATATGCTTTAATTCACATCGAGTACACTCAGAAAAAAAGTGCACTTTTTTGTCCACTCCGCAAGACCGATTAACTTTGGAAGACTGCAGACAGCGATCCAAGAGCCTAAAAAAGAAAAGAAAAATGCACAGATAGTTCAAAATCATTGCAAAATGTGACAATTATATTTAAAAGTCTTGCGCTTTATCACCGACACATTTTCACCTAATGGTGATTCCAAAAAAACCGTTTAAAAAGCACCCGTTTCTCATGGAACGGGTGTTAAATTAATTTTATCACAGGCATCAAGTTGGAATCAGTAATATATGTATGGCAAATCAGTACCATCGAATCGATATTTCCTGTATTGCAAGTAGTCTGCGGTAATGCTAATGGTACCAACTGCTTGCTGAGGTCAGAGATGACGACGGGAGATTATATACATATACATACACCCATGTACATTAAGGGAAACACAATGTCTTACCATAATAGGACTGGATACCCTAGTATTTTCCAGCTCTAGAGGTGGTAATGATAATTTCATGTTCGGTCCACATGGCTATCAAAGGTGAGGCTTACAATGTAGTCCAGTAGCAGTCATAATAAACATTACACCATCAGGGATCTAAATCACTGCATGCTATTGGATGCGCTGTTGATTTTTACATGAACGGCGATGGTTATTACATATCATATATACAGGGTGTTTCACTATCAAGGAAAATTGGCCACAAGCAGTTAATTAACTGGTAATAGTTCTAATAGCAAAAGAAGACATGCTGGTGAAATAAATTTTATATAATCTTGAATGGTTAATTTTAATAAATGTAGGATGGCACGGTTGTTCAATTCCATTGAAACATTGGAAACTAGGTTTAGAATAGTAATATTGAAACGTACTTGCGTCATCCCTTAGCAACCACCCCGACAATGAAATGACCTTTGGAATGTACAGCAAAACACGATAACTACATGTCCTATCGACAAGTTTATTGCACGGTATAGTACTGTGACCTGTGTACTTTGTATGGTGCTAATCACATGCTCGGGCCGCACTCCTACAAAGAACTGTGGCCTTCGACAACAGCCTACCTCAAAAGAACACCCCTCAGAAAGAATGGATTTCCCACGACCTCCAGCAAGAAACACCTTAAAACCAACATGCAAGGTACAGCTAAGGCATGTGTGTACCGTTTTTCTGTGTAGGCTAATCGAGAGCGATAATTTTTGCAAAGTTATACACGAACAAAACTAGCCATTTTAATCGGTTTTTGAGCGTTTATAAAGAGTTGTTATTGTTTTATCCTTTTGGGTGGTGGTACAACTGAAGTGATGTTGTACTAAGTGCTAGAAAGGGGTGCTTTACTATATGGACACAAGTTGTTAGAGCTTGTCATTCATGCATGGTTTGGCACTGGTATGGTGTGGTACTGGTGGAACAGGCTGAACTTTGCATGCTCCCCATGCAGGCCAAATCCTGTAGTTACCTTATGTTGGAAAATACTATTAACTAAAAAAGAATAGTTGGCAAACCTAACTGTTCCACAGGTAGGGACTTGCAAGAGGCACTCATCAGCTAGGAGGACTGCTAGAAACCTCTCTCCTCAATATGTCAGCTGCCATATGCATTTCACTTCTGGCTGGGAGATCAACTTCAAATGTACTGATTACGTAGTGAGCCATCACATCACTCAGAAGCAGCAGTATTGATTCTGGAGCACATTTCACTTCTGAGGGAGACATGGGCCTTTCTAATCGGCAGCATTGACATAATGTACTGCCTGATTCAGCCTGAAGTGATGAGACACTTAGCACAAACAAATGCATTGCATGGGCTACTGGAGGAGAGGAGTTCCAAACACAGAGGATGCCAGTGGGGGCCTAGGACAATCAGGACAGTGTACGGTTGATGTATATGTATGTGTCTGATAAGTACTCCTGCGATTCATGGGTTTGATGTTTTCGTCTGCCTTTGATAAGCATATTTGATTTGAGGTGAATAGTATATGCCATTTTATTCAATTGTACATCTTTAATAATGTTACTTGTGTAACTACTATCACAGCAACTCAGATCAGAACTCAACGACAACTGCCTGACAACGAGAAATACAAGATCTGGATTAGTACAGTGTATACTAAGTGACAAGTGTTCTAGAATGTTCTACTTGGTCATCAGTTTACCACCTGCATAGGTCATGCCTCCAATCATCACCTAGCATGATGTCAGCCCTTCTACATTCGTCCCCCCACAGTTTGCAGCTCGTCCCAAGCTGCTGCCCGTGCCATATCTTTCAAGTGGGTGTCTAGTTCAGTCAGGGTACCGCATTGGCATGACTTGGATGTTTGCGGGGTCTTGTGGTTCATCAGGCACTTCTCTGTCATCGTCCCCTTGTGGTATTTCGCCTTGTATGTGAAGTGGATGTGTGGTTGTGGGTATTTCGCAGTGATCTACTGATGGGGATTCCCAGCTCGGGTATGTCCCTTGGTGTGATGGATGATTACCAGGTGTATCATTTGGCACTTGTCGGTGGCGCACTCGGTTGACATGGACTATCTTTGTCTTCTCACCATCTGTGATCTCCACAGTTAGCGGAGATTTCACTGATTTTATGCGCCATGTTCCATCCCAACGGGGATCTAGTTTGCCAGCAGTGGGTATTGAGAGCCACACTATGTCACCAGCTACGAAATGGCATTCACTGGAGGTTTTGTCGTAGTGTGACTTCTGTCTGCAGGCAGCCTCTGCATTGTGTGCCTCCTCCAGGTCCTGTAGTTTGGCCAGTTTCGACTGCAATACAGCTGGGAACTGATTTGCCTCATGACCCACTGAAGAGGTGAAAATACCATTTGACGGTTCTCTTCCGTACATCAGCTTAAAGGGAGTCACACCAGTTGAGGAATGCACAGCAGTTCTGTAGGCAAAGAGGGCTAAGGGTAGGTACTTTCCCACTCCTCTTTCTTTTCGACATATGTGCGTAGCAACTGCAGTAGAGTCCAATTAAACCGCTCAACCATGCCATCTCCCTCAGGGTGATATGGTGTGGTGTGCGATTTCTTTACTCCAAAGGCCTCCAGAGTTTGCCCGATGATGGTACTTTCAAAGTTTGCACCTTGATCAGAGTACATGATTTCTGGTATACCATACGTACAGAACAGTTTAACCAGCTCTGTGGAGATGGTGGCAGCTGTCTGATCTTTTATTGGCTTGGCATCTGCCCATTTGGTAAAGTAGTCCTGCATTACCAAGAGGTATTTGTTGTTGTTGGTAGAGACTGGTACTTGCAGAACATCAATGGCGACCATCTGCCATGGCCTGCCAATGGGCAGGTTGTGGAGTGGCGCTCTTGTGGGTGTGCATAGTTTGGAGCATTGGCACTTCTGGCACTCCCTACAGTGCTGATCTACGTCTTGGGCCATGCTCACCCAGTATGCTTGTTGCCTTAGGCAATGCAGTGTCCTCTGAGACCCTTGGTGGCCAGCCGCAGGATGATCATGGCATTGAACAAGTGCTTTGTGTTGTAGGCACTTGGGCAATACTGGTACAGTGACCATATCTCCAGTCGGGTCAGGGGTATATCTTCTGCACACTACGCCATCCACAACGGACAGCTGTGACCATATTTGTGCATATCTCCTCCAAGGCTGCAACTGCTGTCTTTGTGGCTTTGAGAGCGGGTTGGTGGCTTTCAGGTCTTCCATCAAGTGTTTGGTGATGTCATCATGTTGTTGCGCACGCCGTATCTCTTCCATGGTCATGTTTGTCTGTACTGCTGCTGGGGATTTCTTGGGGTCTGCTCTTCTGGACAGTGCATCCGCGTTTCCATTGAGTGTCCCTTTTCTGTACAGGATCATGTAGGTATACTCCTGCAGTGCAATGGCCCACCGACACAATATGCCTTCCATTTTCTGCCCAGCTAGCCATTTTAGAGGCTCATGGTCCGTCCACAGCTGAAAGGGTCTTCCTAACAAGTAGTGTCTGAATTGTTTTGTCCCCCATACCACTGCTAGGCATTCACGCTGAATGACGCTGTAGTTGACTTCGGACATCGACAAGGTTCTACTGGCGTAGGCTATCACCTGACCATCCTGTTCTAGGACAGCACCCAATCCTGTCAGGCTGGCATCTGTTTGGAGGACCAAGGGGCTTGCCTCTTTGTCAAATCTTGGATATGCCAGGATACATGTAGGTGCCTCAGTTTGTTTTGTCTTCAACTTCCTAAAGGCTTGCTCACATTCTTCTGACCAACAGTATGTGGTATCTTTTTGCGTCAGCCTATGGAGGGGTCTTGCAATGTCTGCGAAGTGCTGGATATATCTTCGATAGTAGGATGCAAGGCCTATGAACTGTCTTACATCTGTAGCATCTCTGGGCCTGGGCCATTCTTGGACTGCCTGAACCTTGCTGTTGTCTGGAGTCATTCCCTCTGCAGAGAAGACATGTCCTACATGTAGGTAGACAACTTGTGCAACTCCAATCTGGCATTTGCTCCCACGAAGTGTCAATACTGCCTGACGTAGTCTCTGGAGCGCTTCATGCAGATGCTTTTTGTGTGTCTCTTCACTAGGGGAGTGGATGAGTACATCGTCCTGGTAGGTGGTCACGTACCGTAGCCCCCTCATTATAGTGTTCATCAGCCTTTGGAATGTACTCGAGGCCCCACATAGACCAAATGGCATCCTTTTGAATTGGAATGTACTCGAGGCCCCACATTGACCAAATGGCATCCTTTTGAATTGGAACAGACCCATACCAGGGCCTGGGGAGAAAGCTGTCTTTTCTTGGTCTTCTTGGTTTACTGGCACTTGCCAGTATCCGCTGTGCAAGTCTAATTTGGTAAAGACAGTATCTCCAGACAGTCTGTCTTGCACCTCATCAATTAGTGGAAGAGGGTAGGCATCCATGTGTGTCTGTTTGTTTAGTTCGCAGTAGTCAACGCATAGTCGGATTACACCCGTCTTCTTTCGCACGTAGACTGCAGGGGCCATCCATGGGCTACTGCTCTCCTCTATTATGCCCTTTTGTAGCATGTTCCTTATCTGGTGTTCCACCTCTTCCTGGAAGTGAACTGGTATTCTCCTAAGAGGAACGCGTGCTGGTGTTCCCACTGTGTTGATGTGATGGGTGGCAGCCTTGGTCACACCCGGATGAATGGAGAGTAGATCGTTGAACTTCTTGACCACAGAATTGAAGCATGGTCTGACATACGCTGGGGCTTCTATGCCTGTGTGATCTCCAAATGCTGGTGTGGTGCTTTCGTCCACAATGTTGGTGTCCGGATCGGTGATTTCTGCGACACTGCAAGCTTGATCCCACTTCTTGGCCTGTCTTGCCCATATCTTTTCTAGGTTGGAGTGGCCATCATCCATAGAGTGTCCTGCTTTCTGCATTTGGAGGGGGAAGCACTGTGACCGGAGTTGTTAGAAAGTCTAGCAGCAGTCCTTGTTGTCTCAAAAAGTCAACGCCAATTATAGCAGCAGCAACCAGGTTTTCAACAACCAGGAAGTCATGCACGCGGTCTACCATGTTCAACTTCACCCGGGCCGTTACATGGTACAATATGGGGAGGTCCTAACCTGCAGCCGTCACTACTCGTACATTCTGTGATGGCTTGTCTTTCACGACCGTGTTCATTCCTGCTAGTGCTTCCTCACGAATCAGCGACACTGAGGACCCTGATTCAGGATCCAACATGACGTCCAGTTCTTTGTCTCTAATTATTCCAATTATTGTAGATACTTCACTTTTTAAGGCGGCTATGACAATGGGTTTATGCAGGCTCAATAATTTACGGGGTGGCTGTTGCCCGCTGCAGACATCCCTCTGAAGTTTCCCTGTTGATTCCTTGCGTCCGGTTGCGGTCGGAGGTAGCGACAATTTCAACGAATGTGTCCCG
This sequence comes from Spongilla lacustris, assembly GCA_949361645.1. Lineage (NCBI taxonomy): Eukaryota > Metazoa > Porifera > Demospongiae > Spongillida > Spongillidae > Spongilla > Spongilla lacustris. Next base: position 3,303,440 of record OX442430.1, read on the forward strand.
GTTTCCCGCAATCGAAGCATCGTACGTGCCTCGAGTCGGGCTGCTGGTTTCTGGGGCGTGTGCTCAGAGCTTCCACTTGCTTTGAGAGTGTAGCGACTTGCTCAACGAGCTGTTCCATGACATGATTTTCGCTGACCCTAGGTTTTTCAGCAGGTGTACTTACGGTTGCCACCATCTGCTCATCCTCCAACGACATTAGTAGCTTCGCTCGGTCAAAAGTGGTCTGAAGCTTAGTGGTATCTCCCGCGGCTCGCAACTGTTTACTAACGGTGCCAGGAAGCCCCGCTAGAAACTGGTGTATTATTAACTGCTCCTTAGCTCCAGCGTCAAGCTTCGGCATTGCTTGGTCTAGTAGTTGCTTCAGATCATGCAAAAACAGCGACAATGCCTCACCTGGAATGAGCTTTCTCTGCTGGAACTGCTCTATCGTCATGAACTTTTTTGGCATGATTCGCGAGACAAGCGTCTCTTTAACTTTCGCGTAGCTTTTTTTTTCTTCGGCACTCAGGTCCAGCCTAACAGCAAGCGCTTCCCCTTCCAGTAAGGTCGGTAGTTTTGTAGCTCTCTTGTCGTTGTCCCATTCGTTCGCGTCGCAGCAGATGTCAAACCGTGTGAACCATTCGGAAATGTTTCCCGATGCAAAGGGCTTGGGTAAGCTTACGTGGTTGCTGGCCGCCATTCTCTGCTACCAATGTAACTACTATCACAGCAATTCAGATCAGAACTCAACAGCAACTGCCTGACAACGAGAAATGCAATATCTGGATTAGTACAGTGCACACACATATATATACTAAGTGACAAGTGTTCTAGAATGTTCTACTTGGTCATCCGTTTGCCACGTGCATAGGTCATGCCTCCAATCATCACCTAGCATGATGTCAGCCCTTCTACACTTGTACCTTACACTCCTGAGCTCAGTAAGTTAGCCAGAGGCAACTTTTTTTTTTTGGAACACCCTTTATTTTTGAGAGTTGTGGTACATCATCATTTTTGTTGACTGATACTGAGCTACAATGTATAAGAAGCTGTACGTTCTGCTACCTCCTTACAGTGTACCATCTCTTTCCACGATGGTCAACCACTCGTTTCCTACACATTCTACCAAGTTGCTTGATGCGGTAATCCATTTGCCCTACATATTAAGTTGCAAGCGTGTCATTTATTCATGAAAATGCAAATATCACAGCAAGAGAAAAATTATCATTCTCGTCTTTTGGTATACAAAGCCTTGTGCCCCCATCTTTTCTCCTTACGAAAACGCCAGAATTACCCTGAGTTCTTGCGGGAGCTGCCCGTACAAATCCAAAACTGAAGGTCATATTCCAATACACATGCACATAATTTCATGACTTCCTTGTATACTGACACATTAGACGACATGAGATCAACACATGCAGACATATTTTAGACGAGGAATGCTAGAAGATGTGGAAACTATATATGGTTTTTAATAAGAGTGTTAATACAGTAAGAAATAGACCTCTGAAAAGGTACGATAAAACGACTGCGATAATGAGCTCATTAAAAGTTGTGTTAAGAACCCGTACCGTATGTTCTTAATACGCAACCTAGTTTCCAACTCCGAACAACCGTGATGGGTGGTAGGTTAAAAACTGCAAACTGTATTTAATTAACTACTTCCATTTAGAAGTTATTCAAATTTGAAATCTTCATTTTTGGATTTTCACTATGTACTTTATTTAGGGGCCATTGTACATGTATCTTGATTTAGTGGTTTGAAATTCGGCCAGGTTGATTTTAAAATTCAAGGAAATACTTTTGGATGCAGTGTGTTTCTATGGGGAATTATTGATTCATTTTCGTTTATTTTAATCTCTTTGATTTTTGTTAATTAATATTATTTACATCAACATTTAAGCCCACATTTTTAGAGCATTTAGCAATAATTAACTGTTTGTGGTTAATTTATAAACAATTTTCCTTGATTGTGAAACACCCTGTACAATGCACTACATCAAATATATTCAAAGCCATCCATCCTTTAGAGTAAAGGAAAAGTATGTGAAGCTTCTTGTAACAAGAGTACACATTTTCTAACTAATGCTACATGGCACTTCTCTGATTGTGTATTTACTGTACAATGTACATGTGTTTTGCTTCAGAAAATAAAATCAGCTAATTTGGATACATATACACGTACATACCAAATCCAAGCTGTTCCTTCTTTGCTTTCGTTTCTGGAATTTAATTAATGTGTAATTATATTAGATGGTAACTACATGTACATGTTATTTTCATTGAAATGAGGAGATAGTGGCGTATTGTGGTTGTTGAGTGTCCAGGAGTATGATACACAAATAGCACCGGGGGTCCTCACATTTAGCCAAATATGAATTTTCACCAAATCCAAATACAGGGTGGAGGGGGGGGGGGGGGGGGGGGCATACATTGTACATGTACGACTACAGGGGTGCTGATGTTTCTCAAGTCATGACTCAAGAGGCACCCATTCACGTTATTGCAATAATCATCATTGGTCCATTTTGGCGCCCCCTCACTATGCTACTGTGTGGATGTGCACATGAGTAATATTTGAACTGAGTATCCCTCTGTTGGCAACATCCATTTCTGTGTTCATTGAATAGTTACATACTATATAAATACGTGCAGGTTGAAAGATAGCTACAGATAAGACAGGTTATTTAGCATTATTTTTAGCATTTCCATTTCAAGTAATAACCAGGTAGAAGGCCCAGTGGACAGTCTTCATCATCTAGGAACCTACTGCTACATCATGAACGATGCCTTATAGGTGTAATCCAATAGAACCCACTTATTTATTCTACGCCTATAAGTGTAATTTGGCATGAAATCATTAATGAAACCATTAAGCACCCAATGCACATGTGTTTGTGCATGTGTATATTGTATGAGTGCATACACATATAAAATCATATACATAAGCATGTGCACGATTGCCTTTCCTTTGTACACAGCTAAAGAATGGGATGGCTCTAATTAGGTGAGGTATACATTTTTTGGTGTTTGTCTGTATTGTTATGACGCTTGTACATGTAAATACATGTAGACTAAGTATCAGCCAAGCACAGTATTTACTTACACTTTTACTGGAATGTCATATAAAGTGTAGTGCTTTGTTTTTTAAGTTTTTTAATCAATAGTAATGCAGCATAGTATTGAAGACAGGCTGTGTACCAGTCCAGAACAAACATGCCGTATGCTTACTGGTAGGGGCGGGATGACGTGGATAGATACTTCTTTCTAACAAGGCTTGGTTCTGTTGTATTACACACTCGAACCTATCTTCTATCGAAGTTCTTCCTGGGTTTCAGCACCATATAATATATGCGGTGGCTATTTTTACGGCACCGTAAAGCCAGCTCACTTTGCTATTCTTATGGTAAAGCCACTAATTGAGGTTCACTGAAACCCACAAGTGCAAGTATATATGAATCGCACTAATGCCAGCTCATTGCCTATATTCTTACAGCAATTCCGTCACTATTAGACCTCTGTCCCCACACGGCTGCATGTGCAAATAATACCTACGGTACAATATCTATGGTAGTATTGACCATTTTTGTTGTATAGACTTTGCTGATAAATATGACAATTCACATAGAAAAACAGGCCCTACAACACCAATGCTTGCTCTTTGGAGCTCTCTTCAGTCCAGTGCACTTAAAATGGACCCAACCAAGGCAACCATCACAGCAAATACTCTCCATGGAATGCAGACACACAAAGCAGGTCCATCTACTTTGAGTGTGCATAGTATCCATTGCGGCCTCCAGTAGGTCCCAGGCATCAAAAGAAAAGTACTTTCAGATTTGTCCAACACAAACATTGTCATCCAAGCACTTCCTCATAATCTTTTCAGGGCGACACTCTACTTTATCTTATTGTATAAGATCTCCTCCACATGTTGCGCATTCGGTTACTTCTTGATCGACAAACCAGTTGAGCTTTACTATAAAACCAGAGAGTGGCATGAATGTAAATGTTAGTATAATGCTTACCTCTGATCTTTTCCCACTCTAATTTCAGTAAGAAAGCTGTGGGTCCAGAAGTAGTCTGTCCTTTCTTATTTGGAAGACCAATGACTGTCAGGCCAGTGCCCTTGGGTCTACCTCGCTTCCTCATTTTAGGGGGCATTTTCACCACCAAGGTGTTGTCATCAATAGTGGACAATGGCTTTTGAGCATCAGATTTGGCTTTTGACAGACCTGTACAGATAGATTTTAGCATTCTGTACTGTTTCCTGCACATACATGTATGAAATAGCACATGCTCTATACACACATGTATATATAGTAACATTCTGTAATGTACTACATACAGGTATACATGTACATGTAATAGTGTACATGTACGTAACTAACATAGCATAAGCTTTTAGAAGTAATCAACGACATGGTGCCCAACAAGCAAACATTTACAGATACGCACTCCAAAATGTATTGCTGTCAGGGGAATAGGGCATAGAGTATAAGTCACAAGGGAATACATGACGAACCAGTTGCTTGAGAACTTTCATTACTGTAATAGCTAAGAGTACCTTTGTTGGTATCCGTTGAACTTGACTCAGCTGTGCCTGTATCAGTTTGAGGAGGAGGAGGAACTTTTATATGAAAATCTTCATCATCACTCTCACTGAAAACTTCGTCAGCAGTGCCTGTGGAAAATGGGAAATACATGACAACTAAAACAGTTTGTGTATATGTACACAATACTCAAGTACTGTAATGTACCTTTATATGTACATACATGCACTACAGTAATACCGTACCTGTTGCTTCCCCAGCTAAAAAAAATTACCTCTATCCCACAGACGTCCCACTGAATGTAGAACCTCCATTCCTTCATTGAAGTTACACATACCGAAAGTAGAGAGCTTTTGACATGAATGCTTTTCTGTATTTCTGTTGCTCTGATAGTACAGCGGGTGCAGGTTCAAAGATGTGTGTGGAGATATTGATACCATCCACATCACTACCACTTGTGTCACTTGGCAGGTATGCACGATGGTTGCTGAGGAAATGTTGCAATTTCCACCTTTCAGCACAGAGTGATTCGTCATATTCAGGGAGTGAGTAGGATGTACGAACAGCTAAAATGTGCCTACAAGGAAGTTGCATTGCAGAAATGCAGCCACATGGACAGGAGTCAACAATGGATGTTATTGACCGACCTTGCACACAAGATTTCCCATCACCAAGGTGTTGAATGATCTGCACTCTGCTAGCTCGTTTCAGCTGATCTTTAATGAACTCAAAGGAAAAAGTAATACCTGAGTATCTTGAAATAACGGATTTCAGCTCTGGTTGATGCTTTCCACTCTGTTATTAGTGTGATTCATGAAGTTCCAAGTGGCATTTTTTAGACCATCAACCCACTCATGGCATATGCTATGCCAGTTGCTCTCAAAGTATTCGACAACTCTCTGCGGAGTATTCTTAAGCTCGTCCATTTTCAACAGAATCTCCAAGCACATACTCCTTTCACCCTGTGATATACCAAGCTTTTCAGTAGATACCTCTCTTTTCATACTTTGTAGAGTATGAAACAAGCAGATTAGAAGCTTTGATTGTGGAAACGTCTTTGTCAGACATAATACATCCAACTGAACTCCACCTTGAGTTATGCTTCTTGAATTCTTGAACAAGTTTGGTGATGGTTTCTTTATCTTCAAACTGGGTAAGCCACAGACACACAATCTCACTCTCACCATTCCCATCGACACTCATTAGGACATACAATGCATATTCAGATCATTCAACTTGTAAGTGGCATCAATTAGGAGTAGTTCTGGATATGAAGCAAAAGGTCTTCGCATTTCATATGTTTGAAAGTATAATACATAAGAATGTTGATTCTGCTGACCTTTACCTCAGATAATTTATGGCTATTTCTCCACTGATTTGTTTGCTGACTAGCTTCTGTCCATCATGTGTCGCTCTATAGAACTTTGATCACAAAGGGGCAGTCTTTCAAGAACGTCCTGTGGAGATTGTACATGTACACATGAAACAGCCATTAACTTCAACTGAATGTAGTATGAAGGCACAGATGTACATGTACATGTAAAGGAAGTGAATTTATAATAATGGAGGAAATGATCAATACAGTAGATACAGTCACATATATACATGTTAATATCTATGCGCCAGCTGACGCATGTACTAGAATGCCTCTCTTTTGACATGGTCTGCTCTGGGTTGCCTTTTACTTGTACTCTCTGCCTCCATGAACACAAGCATAATCCAACCCAGAAAATTTAAGTTTATCCAGATACATGTAGGTTCTATTTGGAGTCCTCTTTTTAGCAGCTTCGACACTTCTTGAACTCCTGGTCACAAAGTTTTTCTTCTCCCATTCCTGAACACTCTTAGACAGTTCTTCAAAAGAGCTAAACTCTTGGCCACTGACTAGGTCCATTTTGAACTCTCTGGCCACAGCTGTACTCACACACATGCAGGGGTTAATATAGCGGCCAATTAGTGGCTTGCCGTAAGAATAGCAAAGTGAGTTGGCTTTATGGTGCTGTAAAAATAGTCACTTCGTATAAGATATTCCATTTCACAGGTCGAGTCACACAACACTTTTACACAGTTCTCGTTCTCAATACTGATACATGTATTTCACTCACAATTACATCATGCACACTATTACATTATTACAATAATCAAAAAATTTGGCACGCGGTGATCTGCTCTGAGTACTTCATTCCTTACCCTTCTCGTACGCATGGTATTTCGTGGTGTAATAGGTACGTATAGGCTGGCCATCTCACGTTACTTGCCATCTTTGGCTCATCTGATTCCGAAGATGCACCCTCGTGATGCACTCTTATTCAAAGGACCTTTTGCTTTGGGGATGCTCCGTGGCAAGAAAGAAGTGGTGAGCTCAGAAGGGAACTCAGAGTGATTAAGGCAAGGTTTTCTTGGCAATAGTTGTTTTAATGAACCACTTGACTTCCAATACCTACTATTCCTCACAGGTAGCTGTTTTGACAGCCTTCATTTCAAAGACGACAGTGTGCCAGACCAGTAAACAAGTACCTCTACCAGCATCTTTTGCTTCAAAACAAAGCTACAACTACATGTATCTACGATGTTTTTGCGGATTGGGATTTTGTAAATTGACTAATGCAGTTAAGATCGAAGCCTGAACATTGGACCCGGCACTTTGGGTTCTAACTGTTATTTTTTGCTAGTATGCTTCAAGTAGTTATTCCTTCCAACCCCAACCTCAAAATGGATTCTACACAGTTCAGTGAGTGGATCCAACTAATAAAATACCCAGTAACCCATTGGCATACCCTCCGACAAAGCCTACATTTGTTTACCTTAAGGTACTATACGGCCACCTTGGGTGTCACTCGATTCCGACAAATCGCGGTGGTGATACGCTGCCGAACAACAAAAGAAGCAATAGTTGTTCCTTTAAACAACACCTAAAACTGAACTGGTCCATAAAAAATGCTATTTTCCACAGGCATATCAACAGCTATGTGTATTGTTCATACGCAGCAGCTGCCATTAGTAATTTGAAACCAAGCAACATACGCGCGCGCCCTGTTAATTGCATAAAATTAAAAAGCCTTGCCTTAATATACCTGAGAATGTGAAAGTTGACGTTTTGCTGAATAGCTCCATGGAAGAGCGATTATCCATGGAATTCGCTGCCATGGATATTTTGTCTACAAACCATGTGGGTCTGAAATCACTAGATGGGCGCCTCAGAGTTGGGGAACTAAGAAGAAGAGTGTACGACGAGAGAGTGTTACCGTAGGTATTTGGACTAAATATTGCATATTGCTAATTTCTAATTTGTAATGTGTAATATCAATAATAATAATAATCTCCCACAAATACAACAGTTGTTAATGCATGAAAACAAATTACTCCACAATAGCAGGGGGGGGGGGGGGTTATAATAGGGCATCAAACTATGGCTGGGTTGATCAAATTCATATATCAGGCACACAACGGACACACGAACAAGCAAATCTATAGTCAATTGTCAGAGTATATATTAGTCCAACAATACTGTACACGCTCCTCCCAGTTGGTTACCATAGTAGTCAACTAATCGGAGTCTAACTCAGAACACATAGCATGAATCCTTTGCTCATCTCTCGGTGCAGCTGTTCTCCTTGGACGTGGTTCAGGTGGTAGCAATGTAGCTTCTTGCTCCACAGTGACTGCATTGTTTGGCTGAAGAACACCTTGAGCTTGGTTTAATTCCAATGATTATAAATGTTGAAAGCATGTCGGAATAATGATGATGCTTGTGTTCCGGACTTGACCCTGATCTCTGCGAATCACTCCATCAGTGCATTCAATCAAACGCTCAACAACAGCTAGCCATCAAAGGGTTTGAGGTAAATCTTGATCATGCACTAATACCACATCTCCCACAGCTATCTTGTAACCATCATTCTTCTTTGAATAGCGATGCCCTTCCCTTAGCTCACTTAGGTATTCCTTCCTCCATCTATTCAATTTGTGAGTACTGTATTTAAATATTTCAATCTCTGTGTAAGACTCTCATAGTCCTCATCACCACTGTGGTTAGGCTGAGGCATATTAATTTAAATATTTGGTGTCCCATAAGAAGATGGGATGCCATCAACGGCTCTTCAGTAGACACTTTTTGTGATATGAGCAAATTTTGCATCATCCTCTTGGCATGAGGAGTTGACCACGCCTCTTTCACCCTTATTTTGTTAGGCTTGTTTCTTTCTGCCTAGTCTTTTTATGTATAAGTTGAGCTGACGCTTTGTGTATAAGTAGGGGCATTTTATTGATTTAACGTTTACATAAGGCACAATACAATCACCAATGAATATGTTTAACATAGGGGAAAACGACCTCAATCTAGGAGGATTTGTTTCTGTTTTGTGGTACTCCTTTACGTGTACCTTAATTGTGGCATTGATTGCCCTGCTTCTGGCATTTGTATTTATATATACACACAACCATATCAAAAACATATTATTTTAATGCCATGTGTTTAGGTTGTCAAGGTAACTCAGCTTCGGGTAGTTAGCTGCATGGTGATAGGAATGGATATTTTGTCTAAGATTTCAGTCATTCTCTTTCACATTTCAGCCATGTATAACGGCATGTGTATAAGTCTATACAGACATCCAAAAGAACACATGAACTTCTGTAAAACCCGGGTCCCGGCTACATTTGAAGAGTTAATATCCTTTTGTGATACAGCAAAATGTTGTACCATCCTTTTGGTCCCTGGTAGGATGCGTAGTTGACCAAACCTTTCACCATTATCTTATTAGGCTTGTTTCTGCCTAGTCTTTCTTTGTATGTATAAATCAAGCTGAGTGTATAAGAAGGTTCTAATTGGCATTTTATTGGTTTAACGTTTACATAAGGCACAAGTTACAATAGCACACGCCACCAATGAGTATGTTTAACATACACCTCCTATCGTCCATATTTCTTAGAGTTCCTCCAATGATCATTTTGCATTTCAATTCACAGTCAACAAGCGTTCTGCTAACAACAAGTCTGATATCTTGAGGCAACTTGTTCATAACAATAGATGGCAAAAGGTTGTCATATGACAACGATGGGACACCTAATGAGTTGAATCTCCTTACATGAGACTTGATCTTGTCACACAAGGTTCGAAGGGCTTGGATTGTTGATGGTATCCAGCTCCAAATGATTGACTATCTGTTGCTGGATACCAAATCTTTGCTTAAGCACTGCGATGGCTTCTTCATAATTTGCAGATGTCAATGTCAGTCCAGAAATGCACTCCGCAGCCGAGCCCTCCAGAAATGATATCAGGTAGTTAAATTTGTCCACATTGGACAAATATTTGTTTGAGTGAACAGCAGAATCAAGCAAATCCCAAAACGTACACCAAGATGTAATGTCTCCACCAAATTTCTTGAAGCTGAGATTGGGTAGCTTCACTCTCGAGACATGAGGGTTTCTAGATTCCATTGGCGAATTCACATCTTCCAAAGATAAACTGTGACGTTGTACGTTAGTCTCATCATCCAAAACTGCCGTTCTTGCCGCCTTTGATGTAGGTCTGATCGCGTATACTTCTACAGCTTCAAGCTCTTCTTCGGTGCTCAACAATTGGAGTATTTCCTCATCCAGACCACGCAAAAGAGTGATTTTTTCCTCTAGAAAACTCTTCTGCTGTTTCAGTTAAGCCCCATTTTGATCAGTAGAAGTAAATAGAGCACAAACTTCCCTTACCATGCGAGTACAAGATGCTCGGTGTCCGCCGTGTATCTTCTTCATCTGTTCTTGTTCTGGCATTTCAACCTGTTACGGCTCGAAGGACCATATACAATAATCAAACTATGGCTGTGTTGATCGAATTTATACCATATATCAGACACACAAAGGACACACACATTTCAAATTCTACAATCAATTCATACTAATCGTGAGAGTATACCGTATGTATATATTTTAGTCCAACAATACCGAACAGGGAATTTGGAGCAAGTGCCCCCCACCCCACCCCCACCCTCTGCATGAAACCCTGATTAATCTCCCTCCACACCCACACACACACACACACACTAAGGCCCCCTGGTCACCACGCTGATCAAGGCTGCTGCAGTGGTTACTGTTTCTTCAACAATGTAGCAATAGCTGCTCAGGCAGCCATTGAGAAGATGAAGGTGAAGCGGTGAGGGCTATGTGTTGCTGTTTATTAAAAGGTTATGAAGTGGATCATTTCTATACTATAGAGTCCTGATTGTGGATTGGGATGTTCATCATGGGAATGGGACCCAAAGGATATTCTGGAACAGCAAAAAGTTGGTCTCAATGTTTCACATCTGGTACATGTACATTATACTGTTAATCATTTGCTATATTACAGGGTTCTCCTGTTCTCCTTTCATCGTTATGACAATGGCAACTTTTATCCATCAAGCCCCATTGCAGGCTGTTCCTACATTGGGGGTGAGCAGGCCCTGGGCTACAACATCAACATGGCTTGGAGCAATGCCCTAATGGGAGATGCTGAATACATAGAAGCAGTTAACCGAGTCCTTCTTCCTGTAGCCTATGAGGTACCGTAAGAGTTCCATGGGGACACCATAGGGATGTTGTACATGTAGTTATGTGTTGTGAGTATAGAGATGAGTTCAGAGATGAGTAATGTACATGTATGTGGCATTAGTCTTTGTGGGTGTGGCGGTTTTCTCTGGCTCTGACAATTTTGAAAAAGAACATCATGCAGTTGGATAAAAATCGCTGGGAGTATTATCCCCAAGATGAAGGAATACTTGTTACCATAACCATGGCGATACAATTTTTGGTAGGCAATGTTCAATTAAAAAGCTGAGCTACATGTTGCTGTTAAAACTCTATTGAATTGTAAGGAACTTTCTGGCACTGATGGCTTGATTTCACTAAAACATTGGTAATTAGATACATTATATGTCTATAATAAGTTGGCACAACGTATTACTTATGATCTTACTATGCTAGGATTGCATTACATTAAAATTGTGGTATGTTACACTAATTGCATTCATGGTAAGCAGTACCCAAAATGATCTTAGCAGGCGTTTTACCACCTTTTGAGCACAAACACAAGATTCCTACATACATATATGTACAAAAACAAACACAAAACTGTTTGTAAGCGCACTGATCATTCACTGAATAGGGTTTGTGCCTCTTGCCTGTATAATATAGAGTCATTTCAAATCATGTCACCAAAGAGATGGACACCATGTTGTAACGTTATGTTCAAAACTTTTATGTTAGTTTGTCTTTATATAAGCAGTGCTAGGAATAATTTATTTTTTTTTACCCTTAATGGTTTACAAGATATTTGGCGTTGAATAATTGATTTGTTTACTGATAATCTGTACTTTGCAGTGTTCTATCTTGGTACACACTACGAAAACTGTTGCATGCATGGCACCAAATCGAAGGGCCTGATAAGTACAATGTTACTGTGTCGAGCATTTTGATCAGAAATGAAAGGGTTAAACAATGTATTGGTTTGTAAGACAGATTTCGTAATTACTGTATGCAGAAACTTCATAATTGCGTAATTTACTGTATAATACTATGTGGTACATTATAATCAATACTTATGTGAAATAAAAAAGTTGATTATTAATAACCACTGAGAACCACAAACGTTTTTGAGTAAGGCAGCCATTTCTAAGGTGACTATCACGGAGGTGTTGCTAAGTGGCCAAACCACAACTATCAAAACTTTGGCCACAGCAGTAACAACTATGTCAACAACTACATCTAGCCCAATACTTTATCATTGTTAATGCGCAGTGCTCGTTCAAAAAAGATTGTTCTGGGGACAATTAAGTAACTTAATTTAGTTGCAATGTAAATTACACCATGCAGTACATCAAGGCACACAAAATACAACAAAATATTATAGATACTCATGCTCTTGCTTCAAGTGCACGGGTTGCTGCTGCAACTTCCTTGGCTGTTAAGTAATACCTGGGTCCTGTAGCTGTCGAGGGGCTCACAAGTGTATGTCTGATGGGTCAACCTCCATTACATTCTGACGCTGTGGATACCCATACCCATTCCTTCAACTAAATTGCATAAAAGCCTCTTTTGCTGGTGCACCTTTTCCCCATCTGTGTTCCTCACTGAAATGAAATCCTTTTGGCCAGGCATCACCCTGCTGATGTCAATAGAAGCTTCTTACTAGCTCCAAGGTGTTGCTAGATGTAGCTTCTTAGCACTTCTAGCCATATAATTTGTCACACCAAACTCTTCCATCACTTTGGCAACAGACCATCTCTTGGGGAGAACAGTTAATATTGTTAGCCTTTCACTTCTAGATGTGGTTGAGGTAAATTTCTCTTTCAGTGATGGAAGAGTTTGGTGTGACAAATTATATGGCTAGAAGTGCTAAGAAGCTGGTTGAAGATAAAGGAGTATTGAGTACCCCAGATTCCAAGGCAGGAAAACCAATCATCTAGCAACACTTTGGAGCTAGTAAGAAGCTTCTATTGCCATGATGTCATCACCAGGGTGATGCCTGGCCAAAAGGATTTCATTTCAGTGAGGAACACAGATGGGGAAAAGGTGCACCAGCAAAAGAGGCTTTTATGCAATTTAGTTGAAGGAATGGGTATGGGTATCCACAGCGTCAGAATGTAATGGAGGTTGACCCATCAGACATACACTTGTGAGCCCCTCGACAGCTACAGGACGCAGGTATTACTTAACAGCCAAGGAAGTTGCAGCAGCAACCCGTGCACTTGAAGCAAGAGCATGAGTATCTATAACATTTTGTTGTATTTTGTACTGCATGGTGTAATTTACATTGCAACTAAATTAAGTTACTTTATTGTCCCCAGAACAATCTTTTTTGAACGAGCACTGCGCATGAACAATGATAAAGTATTGGGCTAGATGTAGTTGTTGACATAGTTGTTACTGCTGTGGCCAAAGTTTTGATAGTTGTGGTTTGGCCACTTAGCAACACCTCCGTGATAGTCACCTTAGAAATGGCTGCCTTACTCAAAAACGTTTGTGGTTCTCAGTGGTTATTAATAATCAACTTTTTTATTTCACATAAGTATTGATTATAATGTACCACATAGTATTATACAGTAAATTACGCAATTATGAAGTTTCTGCATACAGTAATTACGAAATCTGTCTTACAAACCAATACATTGTTTAACCCTTTCATTTCTGATCAAAATGCTCGACACAGTAACATTGTACTTATCAGGCCCTTCGATTTGGTGCCATGCATGCAACAGTTTTCGTAGTGTGTACCAAGATAGAACACTGCAAAGTACAGATTATCAGTAAACTAATCAATTATTCAACGCCAAGTATCTTGTAAACCATTAAGGGTAAAAATAAATAAATTATTCCCAGCACTGCTTATATAAAGACAAACTAACATAAAAGATTTGAACATAACGTTACAACATGGTGTCCATCTCTTTGGTGACATGATTTGAAATGACTCTATAGGAAGTTCAGGAGTACATGATACAGAATATGCATAAGTACACTACACTCCCTCACACTAATATGTCTGATTACACTCACTCACACTAATGTGTCTGATTACAGTCACTTAATAGCAGTCTGGTTTTTTTCTTCCATGGGGTCTACAATAAGTATACAATGTACAAGTAAACCAAAACTTCTCTATCAAGAAAGTGATAAATAAGTGGTATGTAGGATTGGTGGTGCAAAAAGCAAGGAAACAAGGTACGGTATGTTAAAGTGAGGTTTGGTAGGACCCTACAACTCACAGTCCTGAATTTGCAAATGAAGAACCCTATTTGCAAATGTAGGACTGTTATTACTATACCTTGTTTCCTTGCTTTTTGCACCACCAATCACTTTCTCGATAGAGAAGTTTTTGATTTACTTGTTCCCCTAATTTTTTTTCTCTGCCAGTAGTGTTCAATACATGGCTTAGGTATTCATTGCAAGGTATAGCATGCTTAGATTCATCTTATTACTATTGGATACTAATATGAGTAGGCCTCCTTCGTACTTGCTGTGCAGCTCTTCCGACATTTGGTCTTCGGATATCTTAAAATCAGAGTTCTCCATGTTAACGAGCCGTTTACTTTGGCATGGTCACCTTTACTGAATAGAACCGCCTGTTGTATCTTTCAACACATGTCTGCAGCTTCGTACATTAATTGGCAACATTAAATTAAGATGCGTATGTGATGTCATATTGCATACTGCTAGGCAACCCACCCCGCTTAATTTATTTCATGGCACTTCATCACCAGCTAACAATTCCATTTGGCTACAATTTGAAACCAAGGTCGTCTTCATACAACGTTCCTGTTGCGAGTTACATGTGATGAACAGAAGGAGGAGAACAAAAAATTCAATGGCAGAATTTTGGTGCTGACTTGTCGCACGGCACTGTTTAGCGAAGCTCACGTTATATGTGCATATCTGTCATATTTTTGTTGGATTATATGCGAACTGGCGAGTAAAGGCAATGCTTAATTCATTACTGTTTTAAAGTGCTCCACGCCCATGGAGCCAATCCTACATACGACCCATTACTGTGGGTCCGGATATTGTAAATGCAAATGCGTTACAAACTAGTTGCTTTCTAGGCCAGAGTAAACCTAGATTTACTGTGCACTAGCTGGAACGTGACACAGCAACCCACCTGCCTGTGGTGCCAGGTGCAAGCGGCTGCGAGAATGGTGAATAGCTCCTGCCACTTGATTGAGTGAAAGGGCAGCCTTTAGTGGGGCAGCCAAGAACCCCTACACCATGTCACGTCAAAGAATAACCCAAAACCATGGGAGCCAGTGGCATCTGGAACAGGTTCAAACTATCTGCTCTTATCCACTTCTGGTGTGAGCAACATAGCCCGAAGCATACCCACCAGAAGAGGTCGACCCTGGCTTCTGAGGAGAATCTAATGTGATGATGCAACCTGTTGACCGTTGTGGAAAGGTCAATCATGCGGCACAGGAACAGCCAACCGGCTGGGACAACCTTTGTGGGAAATGGCAGTGTGCCAATGAGGGATAGGAGCTCACACTTGGTGGCACTGTGGCACCCCAACTATGAGTATACCCTGGACAGGATGTCCTTCAGATTGTCCTGAGGCAGAGACAGGGTCCTAGCCTCCGAGTCCAGTACGATCCCCAGAAATGTGATGCGTGTAGGCGGTCCCTTCAGCTTGTCAAACGCTACTAGAATGCCTAGTCTTTACACATGCTCTGGGTGATAACATGCATTGCTCCACACCTGGAGCCTCACTGATCAGAAAATCATCCAGATAGTGACCTGCATCCACCTGGTAGTTGTTGTGGAGAATTCAATGCAGGGCCTCTGCAAACTGGTTGAACAAAAATGGAGTGGATCTTAGCCCAAAAGGTAGGCATGTGTTTAGATAGAAGCTGCCTTGCCATTGCATGCCAGGAGATCCCAGTCTGCCGGGTGGATTGGCGCCATACTGATAGCTGCCTTCATGTCTATTTTGGCCATCCAGTGCCAAACCTGGAAATCAGGTCCACAGCATCGTCCAGCATGGCATAGTGGACTGGGAAATGCTCCTTATCAATTTTATCATTGACATTCCCTCCATACGGGGCAAACAGATGGAGTATCATTCTCCACTTCCCTTTCTTCTTGGGGATGGCATCCAGCCCAGGGATCCTAAATGACTTCATGGGAATCTTCGCAAAGGGTTCTTGGACACTGCATGCTGCCACTTCTTTTTCGATTTTAATAGTAACAACCTGCCAAGATGCAGAGCGGAGATTACCAGATAAATAGGGGGTGTGGGGACCTACAAAACCTATAGATACACCATTAGAAATACTATTTAGTAGCCAGGATGCCCAGGCTTTATCAGCGTGCAGTTATAGCTCTCACTCGAATTCCGAGTGTCGTTGGGGGGGAAGGGGGGGGGGGTGCATACCCGTTTTTAACCCATCAATCCAACTATTATGAGCCAGAGTTGTGACTAACATCTTCTCCTATTTCTCATATATGTTGGTCTTGATATGAAAGTGACATGTAACCTTAATGGTTTACGAAATACGCACCACTGCATGATTAATTTTTTCTTTAAATTGCAGCTTTGCAATCTTTGTCATTATGTGGCTGACATAGGTATTGTTGACATCAAATTGAAGGCCATTAAGTCCACTATCAATTATAGTCCACAGTTTCAGGGTGGTAAAAAGGTTAATATTTAAAGAACACATTTTGTAATATATAGATGCGGTGTAGCTGCAAACACAAATGATTGTTTGTGCTCAATTGAAGGGCCTATCAATGCAAATCATTTTCAGAGATAAAAAATCTGTGTATTGATAACCCCTCAAAACCATGCAAGGTTTTTTTTTATTGTGCAGTACAACCAATGGACAAACACTGATCGTGCCAACCTCGAGACCCACATTACTACTGCTGAAAAGTTTCGTGATGTGTTTATGGCTCCATTGAAAAAGCTGCTATTACATGATTTCATTGCAATGAGTCAAGCCAAGTTCTAGTGGGAAAAAAAGGAAAACCACACCTCTGGGGAGTTCATCATCATAGCAAACTTTTCGGAGAACTACAGTTTTGTAGTTCTGGATGAGGTGCAATCCTTTCAGTGGAATAACTTACAAGCAACTGTTCATCCTTTCCTCTGTTACTACAAGAGCACAGATGGAAAACTTTATAGTGTATGTTTTACCATCATTCCTGAGAGCAAAGAACATGTGTCCTTCCTTTTCGGAACATCTTTGCTACTTCTCATGGCAAGTCACCAGCGGATGGCATAGCTGGGACAGTATAAAGGACTGCAGCAAAAGCCAATCTTCAACGAACATATGAAGACCAGATCCTAACACTATCTGAATTTGTGTCACAAATCATCAGAGGCATACATACAAGTCCTGCTCGAGCAGCTCGGTGGTCGCCTTGGTGAATTAGAACTGGCTGCTCAGGGGTGTTAAGGCAGCCTACGCGTGTCTCGTACCCAGACCGTACATATTTAACCTTTCATAAAGTGTAAAAGCCATATAACATGTTGCATTGCGGTCAAACTTGGCTTATGAATGCTATATATATATATGTCCACCTAATAGTGTTGTTTGATTGTTTGCAAGCATACGTATTGGTAACAATTAGCCATCGAGCGATAGTGGCGGTGATAAAGCAATGCACGGATCAAGCAATAATTTTTTAGAGCCCTACACGCTGAACAAAGTTACGCTTAGGTTGTGTAAGATGTACTTCAGCCTTCGTAGCAATCCTGCTTAGTATCTTTTCAAAATGGCGGCATATTTACAATAAACACGACTATATTTAGCAAACCAAGAACGTTCCAATCACATCCTAAGCGTAGATGAGCAATAGAAACATCGTGTAACATACCAGGCACAAAAGACCTCTTATCCGCCCTCGTCTTCATCAGCGCCGTTTTGCTTTTCACAAACGACCCTCTTAAGGCGATAAAATATGACGTAACTGAACTTTCCCGCTCGACAGCTGCAACTTTTATATTGTCAAGCCAAAACTTTTACGCGTCATATACGAAATCTAAGCGCTAGAATACCCTAGCATGACAATAGGTATGAATGCTTTACAAAAATATCTTCCGTACGATTGCAATGCTTGAATAAACAGTGATTTGCACTATGTCATAATGATGTAATCATGAACATACTTGTCGACATATTGTCAACATTATGTAAATATGTTTTCTTGTGTAGGCTGCCTTAACATCCCTGAGTGGGTGGATGCACAATTAATTAGAATACGCATCACTCAGAACTAGCCAGTTTGTTCCTATGAATTTGATGGCATGATCCAGACACGTACCTAGCTGCTCTGTGGTTTTTCTGGTACCATCCAGGGGTGTTTGGAAGGTTTGGCTGGCATTTGTGATGTTCAGCACATGTTGAACATTGATGGCATTGGTTCATTATGTCTGTGTCAATCCTTGGCCAGTACACAGCCATATGGGCCAACTGTTTCATCCTTTGCCATCCCAAAGTGACCCATATGCAGGAGTTCAAGCACTTGAGATTAAAGGCAAGGAGGAATGACTCTCGAGCCATATAGCAGAGAACCATAAACAGTTGAAAGTTAAGCTGAAAATTTTCCATCGAGTAGCCCTTTCCTTGATGTTCAGGCTCTGCCTTAGGTGACCAGCCTTCACATGTGAAAAGCATCACCTTCGCCAGTACTGGGTCTTTGGCAGACTCCATGGCTATGACACTTGGATCCATCGGGTTAAGCTGAAGACTGATGGTCAGAATGGCACACACATTGTGTCCACGTCTGCATCACCTTCCTCCTCAGCAAAGCTTGGGTCAGAACCGAATGGGAGATGGCTGAGAGCATTGGCATTCCCATGGTTTGTGGTCTTCCTGTACTCAATAGAATAACTGTACTGGTTGAGGAGTCAAGTCTGCAACACCATTGAGGAAGTAAACGTTAAATGGCTTCTTCATGAATTCATGCCCATAATACTGCTATGTTGTAAAACATATCAGCTATGAATAGTATATAAATGGATTTCTTGTGCCGCTCAAAACCTTGTCAATATTTTCAATTGTATTGAGGGTACTTTAATTTTTTTATTCCAATTCGAGTATTATTTAGTACCGCATCTAAAAACAAAAACCATATTTTGATTGTATGTGTATTTGTACCTGTAAATGCAAAAATTGTCGTATGTTACTTAAATATTGTCGGTTTTTATTTTCAATCTTAATTCATTACTGGCGCCATCTTTAGACACTCTGATCTTATGTAAACTAAAAAACTAACTGCAATGCATAGTTTGCTTAGCGTTAATTGTACACCTCCGTATCGGTGAGCCGTTCCTTTGTACCTTAATTCATGAAAATACTTAGTAACTACACGTGCTTAGTGTTAACAATCATGAATAATTATGTCGTCGTTATTCAACTCACTGAATTTTTTGTTCAACGAATTGGGGTACTGAAAATAATATATCACACTTACTATTCGGACCCCAAATACACCAAAAATGGATAAAAAGTGGCACGTACTTCCTCAATGTTGTTGCAGACTTTAGTGCCCAACATGCCAGCCTGTTTGCTGCAAGAACTGGAGTGGCCTGGTTGGGTCCAAATAGGGCCAGAAGTAGTTTGTGGTCTGTCACCAGAATGAAATTTCTGCCATACAGGAACTGATGACATTTCTTGAGTGCAGATACTATGGCCAGAGCCTCTCTGCTCAGACTCGACTTCTTGGCTTTGGTCTGGTGTTTCCACTTTGCACTTCCACGAGGGGATTCTGTCCCTCTTCTGCAGAATGTCCATTGCATTTGATTAGTGAGTGTGTAGGCAGCTTCGTATGGTCTGCTATTACTGAAATAGTTGTATAGGTTTTGATGGTCTTATAGGACATTTCAGGCTGCCGAAATGACTAATAACTGGGATTGATGGGGAAAAAATGCAAACGCTCGGATACATAATTATATTTAGAAGAAAAGCTGGAAATGGGTTCAATCAAGCAAAAAATCACTATCTCAGTATACACACATGAAGTGCAACACCATTTGTCATCAGTGCTGGAAAGTGTGAGAATACCAACACATTTGATATGGAACCATTTGTGGCAGGTGTCACATTCCACCATGTCTCCATAGACAGACAAGTACACTAAACATAAATTTCCCTGATGTGGATTTTCTTTGGCCTTTTGTTTCGGGTATCAAGGACAGGGAGTGGCGTGTTCTCGAAGGCATTTAAGAAGGTGGCTTCTGGTCTTGAGCGGATTGGACTCCAATAGAGATATATTTTGCCCCACAGTCACTCCCACCCCTCTGCCTTTGCGTGTACAGAAATTTCACAATTATGTGGCCTGAGTGTTCGCTACATAACTGTCAATCTCGACTTGAATCGATGCCTTGTATAAAAGACAGAGTTGGTGAATGAGAGTTGAGCTTAATTCTCCCCTACGTAATTTACTGTCATACTTCATGGATGAGGCTACTCGAAGTCAGCCAGTGATATCCAGATACCAAATGGATTTCAATTGATTCACATGTTGCAGGCACAAACCCATCAATCTGTGCCAGAAGAGTTGACTGTCAGCCATCAATTAATGAGGGGCAATTGTTTTTCAAGAATACCTTGGGCCAAGTACATATGCTGATCAGAAAGCCAGTTTCCATTCTTAATAACTGCTTTCGTGTCCCTAGTAAAAGGAATTCTTGTCTCTCTGACCAGAAATGGGATGTGACAATACATTTATATGGTTATGCATGTATAATATTGTTACACAGCTGTGCACATATTTTCAATTCTTCTCTGGCATTGATAGTTTCTTTGTCTCACTCATTACCATTTGTACTTTTAATATGTTCACTGTCACCTGCTTTCTTATTTTCGTTGGCACCTTCATCATCATCGACCGCAATGACTTCATCGCTTTCATTTACACCATTGCCTTGACTAATTCCAAAAACTGGGGTACGGTTTAAGTAGGATAACACCAAGTGAGCAGTGATCATTGTGATGATATACAAACTCACCTCTGGGAATAAAACTTCATATTCATATGCAAAGCTACTATATCCATGCAAATCATAAGCTTCAGTAATAGTGCTCATGTATAATCTTATACGGAAACTTAGCCACTGTTCTTGCAGTCTTGTCAGCTATAGGCTCAGCCTCAGGCCACTTAGAAAAGTAATCAACTAAGGTGGTGATGTCATAATTGGCTTGCTCAGTTTTTGGGTGAGGACCAATCAGGTCTATTCCAACCTAAATTGATACATGCATGCGTAACTTGAGGTAGTTATGATAGAAAAATTGCAACTAACTTGATGCCAAACACTAGAGAAAGCCTGCCTTGCTTCAAGACCCTGGTTCCCATAGCTCTCCACAGCGCAGTTCAACCCAAGAGTATGACACTTGGGGGTCATTAGCCTGGTGCGTCCTCCCTCTGCCAATAGTGCTGCTGTTCCTGCAGTGACACTTGATTCACGAAGTGACATGGGTGTGAGAGGAGATGTAACTGTTATAAAGATATCAAAAGCAGCAGGGATGCCACCTATCCAATTGTTCACTAAAGCATTGGCGGGATGAGACCTCTAATAGAGAGGTCAGGGGTAAGTTTCAATCTTCACTCCTAGGTTTGCCTTATAGCAAAAATCTACAAACAAATAAGTTATGTGCACATAATATACACAAAGGCAAATAATGGCAGATCTAATTGCACTGATATACTGCCCAATACTAAAACAGAAAGCATCTGCAAAAAGTAGACAAGTTCACTTTGCATACATGTAGTCTTGACATAAATATTTGTTCAGAGGACAAGGTGACAACATTGTCCCGTACAGAATTCCAAATATTAATAATTCAGAAATTGGATCGAAAGTTATAGCATGGTGTACACTGTATAATTCCTACCTGCAGCATGTGCTTTTTTATCTAGCACCACAACCCTACTTCCAGACATTAACCATTGGACTACGATGGGTGACTAAATTACCATAAATAAGTGGAAGTAGAGCGGAAGGGGACTTTAGTCACCAAGCAGGATTTTGTCAGACAAGAAACTGATCATGCAGTCCATCATACATTATTTTGTTTCTACATTGTTAAATGTTTGATCGGTTTCTAACCGGATCCAACAACGAGCTGTAAATGGTTAGACGGCTTCTATCTAGAGCTATGAATAAATTAATTAGCATATTTAGGTTTGCAGTTTGGTGGAGTCAAACCAACTTGATTTACAGCTACATACCAACAGAAGCAGTCTTTTACAATTTATTAGGCCTCGTTAGGCTTCAATGCACAAAGTCGACTACTCAATAATGATGATACAGATAAAGAGGTTCTTGTCAACTTGTGGGACATCAGTGGAAGGCCACAGAATACTTTGAAAGTGTCAGCAAGATTGATATACATACCCACCTTCACTAGGGTTCGCTGGCACTGCACAGGGGACAAGTTACTGGCATCATCGTGTCTTTACAACCATTTTGTGAATGGTGGAGGTGGATGCCTTCCTACTATATCAGCCCTCAATTTAGATGGTAAAACCATGGACCACCACACATTCACAGAGAGATTGGCCCTGTCTCTCAATAGCAACACATATGGTGTTCCTATTTTGCCCCATACTAGGTCCATAAGGAACACAACATGTTATCTGGTACTGCATCTACTATCCATGCATCTTTTTATGCCTTTGACCACGGTACTCCAGTATGACTCAAAGCAAGAGGAGTGCCTGGTGTGTACATATGTTTCAAGAGCTTAACAATGGCCATTACTTCTGAACATCATGCATGGCATACCGGTACTCTTAAACTATGCACTTTTAGCTCTATGGAGAATATGTGTAGTGTATTTTGCTTTGCTTGCTATTATTTTATACACGTTACCCCTGGGGAATATGATGCTTGCACAGATAGATATTAACAAGCAGCTAAGAAAGGATGTTCAGTGGAAATGGACTGATCAGTGTGAGAAAACATTCAAGCAAGCTACACAGTGTCTGACATCCCCCTAGGTGTTAGTACATTACGATCCTAGCTTACCCATTAAGTTGGCTGGAGATGTGTCTGCATATGACATTGGGGTTGTAATAGGTTGTTCTACGCCCAAATACTCATTGGCTGAGAGCAGTTACAGAGGTGGGCTCTTCTATAATAGAAGAGCCCACCTCTGTAATTGCTTCAGCCAATGAGTATTTTAGTATGAGCATAATTTGGAATACAGAACTACTGCACAGCATGCCAATGCAGATGATTTGTCCAGGTTACCCCTCACCAACATAGTTGGTGCAAGCACATGTATGTCAGACAGTGATATTTAGATTGACGCTCTTCCAATGACTGCCATGCAATTGCGAAAGGTTTCTTGTGAAGATTCCATTTTGAGCACAGTGGTTACTTTTACAGAGTGGTTGGCCAAATACATGCAATTGGAGATTTTATTGGACACGCAAAATGAACTAAGAGTAGAGGGATACTGCTTAACCCTTGTGCAGTGCTAATTAATTATTCATAACCTTACATTATGCACATTGTTTGACAAATATAAATATCACATGTGGCATTTAACTAGGATGACACTTTCTTACGTCTACAATCACTCCAATTGTGAAAGTGGGGTGAAAAAAAGACAAAGTAGGTTATGAATAAAATAGGAACCGTAACTGGACATTGCCAAACCTACATTTTACATATTCATCTGTAGCTTGTTATCTTTCCAGCCTAGAGCAATCATCGGGACACCTTCAATTGTTGCAATTGCAGCATGGTGGTTGCCCCTCTGGTACTGTCTATTGTCCAAGTCCTTTGCAGGGAACTCCCTTTCACAATCCCCTGCAAAAACAAGCCTCTGTTCCCTAGCAATACAGCCACTGTTGCTCTAGTGAATGTAGAGCAGATCTGCTCTGACTATACGATGGTTTCCAAAGTAGCCATGCTGTGCCAGCGAGGAGTGCTGACCAGTCTTTATCTGCTATATCACTGATCTTTTCCTGTATATCTAATCTCCACATCACACCAGTCACACCATCACCAAGGTTTTTAAACTCTGTGCCAACACCTTTCGGCTAGCTGATCATCTCTTTTGTGTGTGGGAGAGCATCCATCGTATGATCTGGCTTTCTACTAATCCAGGATGCAAATGACTCATTCACAACAAAACAGCTCAAAGGACGAATTGTATCATGCCTGCACTGATTGAAAGCATTAACAAGTGTGCAAACCGGGGGACACCTACCATATCGCCTAAGTGTGCGAACTGGGTGCCACCTAGCTGTATTGCCTCTATTGGAAGTTGTGGGATCATGAACAGTCATATAGCGAAGGACAGTTTCGGACCTTCTTTGCACCACACCAAATCGAATCCCCCAAGCTTCAGCAGGAAAGAGGCTATCCTCACTGTTTTCAACACTCCAATACATAGTCATTCCACATAAAACCAAGCACCTTCAGTACATCTTTCAGCACTGTTGATGTCCAGAATGCAAAATCTGCCAGCGTATGGGTTGATAACGTCATCAGGAAAGTCATACATAGATCAACTTGAAATGTGGGCATCATCTTCCACTGTGATGACCTTTATCGAAGTGGGTAGCAGTGATTACATCAACTGTTGTCCCTTGTATTTCATCAACAACGAGCAGATTATCGAAAGAGGCACCCTCGCAAGTGTTTATTGAATAACGGGGGGGGTTTTCAGGAGTATCATCTAAATCAGAAAACTCATTGGTTTTCATACAATTCATTGCACGAACTGTTCTTATTGTCATCTTCTGCAGTCTCAAGGTCGCATGCCCCACTAGTAAGGCTGCACGCATTTAACAAAGTATCGAGCTCAGGTTTGTCCCACCTTACTCGCCACTTTTGTGACGGTCCTGCTCCTACCTTTTCAGGTAATCTTTGACCTTGGATGCCTGCCACCCGAACTATAGCCTGCACAGCTGACGACTCCAGGCGTGGCAGTGAATGTTTGGTGTATCTGTGCAGCAGTACTCATTATGATGTAAACTGCCAGTATATTTGCAGTTCTACTATGTACTTGATGAAATCGTATTTGCAATATGTTTTTATTTTCATAGAAATAAAAACAAACCAAACCATACAGTGCTTATACAGCAACGTATTAAATTTTTAAAGAAATTCATTAGCTTTTACAACCAGCAGGTCCGTTAGCTCCAGCAAACGAGAATCAGCATTAACATAGCGTGGCATATCTATAGTTAAGGGTACCCACATCCACTGAATTATTTTGTGAGTCTCAACAATAGATAGCATGCCACACAGATCCGTCAAGACTGTCCTTTGCAGACATCATATACATTCCAGGCTGCAGCCTAATACGTTGCTGAAATGGGATCTGTAGAGATTCACAGAGGCTTAAGCATAAGCGGCAACAATTGCGCACATAAGTCATAATATAGATGAATTGCAATATTGCAATAGCTGCCAGGTATGAGACACCATTCCATATGACACCAGACACATTCCACCGTTGTAAATTGAAATGCTAGCTGCGATTCAGGTGGATATGACATGTAGTCTTGCTATGATGCAGCAGCTCAATCATCTGCCTCAGAAATGTCTGAACTGGGTGAATTGCTTTACATGGATGACTGTTCGTCTCTAAGATTCACATCTCTATCATGTTTGGCCTTTGGGGACTGTTTTGTTTACTGATTGCGACATGCTTATCATGTATATTACAATTTCATTTATTCATTCATCACTGAACTGAAAATAGCATACATATATTGTATACAAATACAATTAACTTCATTCACTAAACTGAAAACAAAATTTTACAATTTCCAATTACTGGATGCACATAATCTGGAACAGATATCACAACAGGAATATCCAGTTACAATCAAAGTATGAGTACAGTAAGGTTCTTCTACACTCTGTTTTGTTGGGGCAATACTCCATTTTGTTTGACACTTTTTTAATGTCTAATGTCCTTGGCGTGCTCCATAGAGCACATTTGTACATTGTGGGGTATGCAAAACAAAGTTTCTTGCATTCCGCCATTTCAGCATTCTAGCGATATTTGACTGTTTTGCCACATCGTACAAGTCCTTATGTATTTGGGCCAATGCCTAACCCCTTCCACTGCTCTTACATCATAGTAGAGTTATTGGTACTGTGCATAACACGCACGGGAAGCAGACTGATAAACAAATAACTCGACCACCCAGAGCCAAAGATGGCCCCAAAAATAACATTATTGGCTAAGGGTAAGGACTTATAACCTCAACTGGCAGTGCCTATTAAAGTATTTTTCCTATTCAACGCAAGACCTTCCAGCCATCATTTTATGGTCAGTAGCTAGCTAGCAAATTTAGTACTTATATATGTGCCTATGCAAATGCATCTACACTTTTTATTTGGTCACAAGAATATTATTGGCATGGATAGTATATGTAGAATAGACAGCATCTCTTCAAAAGTCATGTGCACATGATGAGCTAATTAATCTACCCACTCCAAACATTATAATGACCAACGTACATGTATTTGAAGGCTAATAAAACTCAGAGCAAAGCAATAAGCTACCCTTTGATTGCAGACGCAAAGTCGCCTTGCACGATAGGTATATGCTGAGGATTCTGCAGGCTGGGAACCTTTCTTTTGCCTATAGGTTGGTTGTGCTAACAGAAGTTTCAATGTATGCATTTTTCCTGAGGTACCTCCCTTCACTCTCGACACCTGCACTCATGTCACTGTTATTGATTGATTAACTGGAATGCAATGGAATTGCAAGCAGGAAAGAATGGAATCATATCTATTGCAAGACATACCAAAGTGTATCCCAAATGCCGGAGACTTCCAAATGGTACCTCTACCTGCCACAGATCCTGGCCTTGGTCGTTACACATTGTCCTTGCAAACGTCAATCTGAACCATTGTTCAATTTCATCAGTAGTTGTCCTTGGAAGTCGTTTCTTCTCCAAGAGAACAGAAGTGCTTCAACACAATCAGGCATGATATGATATGGAACAATAGTTTCCAAATACAGGAATCGCACCCATTGGAAAGTTGATAACTGTATGTTTAGGCTGCTCTTTGCACTCATCCATGGTTATACTATCTTACAAAACCCAGTTCAGTCCATGGACTGTAATAGAATTATCAGGATCTGGCTCTGTGTAGTAGCAGCTGCTGCATGCTCTCATTAATTTCGTCCCCCAATGCAGGCTGGTCATATCTGACCCATCATCATCATCAGAATTCCCTTTTTTAAGTGAAGGTTCGTCTACTGTTTCGGGATTTTCTAGTTTCTGAAGCACACATCAATCGCCAATATTGGAAGAACACGTGGCCGTCCGTGATAATTCCTGGCGGCCACGGTTAATATTTGTAAAAAAAGTTTGACAGCCAGAGATTTTTACGCTCAGATCACGTGCTTCTTTCAAGTGACAGCCACGGTCACCGCTGGGTCATCTGAGCCGTCAAATGAAGATGGTCCCGGGCGGCCACGGCTGGCCGCAGCATCACTGCTCACAAACCAGGATAAGTGGATGCAAAAAACTGATATGCAGGTGACTCTGCTGTTTAAACACGTGGCTGTTCGTGAAAATTCCTGGCGGCCACGGTCAATATTTGTAAAAAAATATTGACAGCCAGAGATTTTTACGGTCAGATCACATGCCTCTTTCAAGTGACAGCCACGGTCACCGCTGGGTCATCTGAGCCGTCAAATGAAGATGGTCCCGGGCGGCCACGGCTTGCCGCAGCATCACTGCTCACAAACCAGGATAAGTGGATGCAAAAAACTGATATGCAGGTAACTCTGCCTGCATAGCCGAGCTTCCTAAACTGAGGGAGTGGTTTGTGAAGTTGTGTCAACTTAGTACACACTATGGCTGTCACCCAGAACCCAGTAAAACAGTGTTGATTGTCAATACAAAAGATGAGCCAAAGAGTTATTTGGGGAGTTAGGACCAAAAATAGTAAACTGGTACCGTTTCTTATGTTGCAGGGAATTATAAGCTGTCTCCGAGGTGGCTTTATGTTTGTTTCGACACAGTGAACTGCGAAATATTACTGCCCAACTAATGAGGAGGTAGATATTGAGCCTTCATTGCAGCCTATTTCAAATGAGGTGCTGCATTACAAAACAACACAGATGATGGTGCCAGACTGCTACAAACTTCTGTGGCAAAGATGGACAGTGATCTTTCTTTAATGTAAGAGTTTTTAATCCCTTTGCACGGCACTATGTCAACTCTTCTCTACCTCATTGCTACCATAAAAATGAATTGAAAAACGCTGAGCATATGATGAACGAGTTCAAGAAATCGAACATGGCTCTTTTCTCCACTTGTTTTTTCTGCCTCAGGTGGTATGAACCCCACTGCTACCATCGTCTATTAGGGACTAGCCTCACTTATTGCCGAGAAATATGATTTCTTAGACCATCCACTGGCTCAGATGTCGTCTCAGCTATAATGTGTATTCTCTTAGGAGCAGACCTATGGCACTAGATACAGACTTTTCATTGAGAGATACAATCGTATTTAGATACAAATGATCCATTGCAAGCAGAGTATATTAGTAAATACACCACCTTTTTAGGATTCCAATGGTCATTTATCTGCATTTGAAAGTTGAAAAGACCAGCCAGATTTATAATTCACAATTGGAAAATCAAACGTACCAGTTTCCTAATGCTATGCACGATTTAGTTAGTGATTAAAATACACATGAGCAAATAGTTCCAACATCTACATATGCATGCATGTGTATAAATGTTCCATTTCTCTCCATACCATATTCATTAACATACATGCATGTAGATCAATCTTCTGGCTCTAATAAATCCAGCACAATTGACTTCCTGATTTGATATGCATCCACCATACTTATTTGAAGAAGAAAAGTACTGACTAACCTTGATTGTGTACATCCAACTTCCAGGTATTTAGGCCTTTGATGGAGGATTGTTGACATTAACATGTAACCATGCAACTCTGTAGCGATTTATAATAGTACATGTCTACTTTCAGAATTGAAGAGGAAACATCTTTGTGTAATATCCTTCGACCTAAAATCCTTAACCACACCAGTTGTTGGTATACTAAATTCCTGTCCTTTTTCCAATTTTGTGTACCAAAATGGCAGACTCAGTAGTTTGGAATAATGAGGAATAACATGTACCCATGCCATATTGTTGCTTATACATAATCAATGTATTGTATACATGTATGTATCCTTGGATAATGAAAAATGTAGTGTTCCTCTTTATCAGCTGATACATGTTTGCATCTCACCCGAACCCCAACCCACCCCACTCCCAGTGTTTGATTCAGTGTAATATGTTGTGCCTCTCACACACTGGCTCTCCATGGTATTTGCGGGTGGTAATTCGTTAAAAGTAATGGTGACACCTGGGGTAGAGGTTGTTTTGAGCAGGGCTGATCTATACCTTCAGTTTAACCCTGAGCTGGTGCTTATATCCAGTGGCTTTGATTCAGCAGAAGGAGACCCTTTGGTGAGTTTAGGAAAGTTCTGACCTATGGGTGAGTTAGGGGTATACAATGTATTTAAGCCTTTTTGTTAATCCTTCCCTTACATGTGTGTCTGTATACATGTAATTGTACAAGCTACATGTACATGTAGTGATAGGGTACCTGGAAGTGCATTCATTATTACATTTTAGCATTCACTCATGTAGTGATAAACTTTACATGTGCACTATACAATGTGTACTTGCATCCTTTATATGTATGTGAGTCATGCCTGCATTCCTAGAAAGGTGTTATCGATGTACATGTGTACATATGCTTACTGTACGTGCATGTGATATTTAAGGGGAAGTTCTGTACTGGAGGCATGATATTGTGATTTGAGTGCATGTAATGTCACCATAGCCATTGCAGTTTTATCTGCACACCAGCCTGTGGGAGATTTAATGGAAATCTCTCATTCGCGCTAACTTTTGTTGCCGTTTCAATATATTCTTCGTTTGTTTCATTCACCCTCCCCTGTTACAATACTAGCAAAGGTCAATAATTCATGTGGTTTAGAACAGTCAATGAATATCTCTTGAATAGCACAGCCGTCTTGAAACCAGCAGATTTCGAGTTTTAGTACAAGCCTCGTGGTGGAATTGGTCGCAAAAGCAAAAGTTAGTCATTTCAAGCTCCAGCTGCCTGAAGATCAAGCATTGAAAATACTTTTCTTCATCGGTGGCAAAGTACATATAATAGGACTGTGCAAGATACACTGGTGACAGCTTGTGTTGTATGCTAGCATCATCTATGACTACTGATGTCGTAGAATTCAATGACTCTCAGTCACCTACTCCTAGCAACCAATGATATCCCAAACATTCATTAAAACCTTCCCAGTTTTAGGTACTACACCCACTTGCATTGGACTGAGGCTTAAGTTTGTCTCCCTTCTTGGATTTGTTAACACCTGTGAATATAAAGTTAATTAAATAGTTAAGCATGCCTTCTGAATTGCATGTTTCTTGTCATAGTACATCTTGTCTTAATTGTCTTCAAGAAGCTTGCCACATGTTCTGAGAATTCTTTTGAACATGCTGATATCTCTTCTGGGGTCTTATCACTGCATAGATGACACCCTTAAACAGCATGCAAAAGCATGTACTGTACCAATGGCTTGCATAATGCACAATGTACAAACCTCACCTGCCAATCCCTTGTGTCCTCAATTACAAAATGTACTTATCAGAACCTACGCTAGTAGGTTCCATATAGGATCTGTGTCGTATATCATGATATAATTTTTAAAAACGCAACCCGCGTATAACTCACTAACTGAGAAACGGATTGCGTAGCTCTTTGTTGCCGCTATCGAGCCAGAAGGGAATAACGGTCATTTTAGTGTTTTGTTCAAATGGCCGGACCATTTGCTTTAAGTGAACAAAAAAGCTCGTACTGTTCTCTTCCCCAGACCAATTTTTCTCCATATTTGTCTTCTTCCTGGGTGAGTATAACTCGAGATAGGAACAGTTTTAAAGTGCGCCAATTACACCAATGGCTGTAGAATTTCCTCAAAGAACATCTGCTGGTATCAGATATATAAATAAAGCAAGAAAAAACTGATATATGTAATCATTATGTAATATGGAGTGCTATATTAAAAGCGTTCCCATGGCAATGTTTCATGAATAATTGAAATTGTGTATTGTACGTTCCTTAGGTTTGTGCAGGCCACAAGCTTTGTTTACCGCGAACGGCAATTGCCAAAATGCCTTCTTGCATGTGCATGGATGAAAAGGGAAGTAAATGTAGAGAGGTGTTATGAGTACCACCACCATATAGAAATCGTCTTTCTCACAACAGCCGATAACAGCCAGCTTACATACACAGCCATGCAGCCAATCTCACAATCAGAGTCCACCACCCCCACCCTAACCCTAACCACGCAGTTCCCATAACAACCTCTGTAAACATCCCCCCCTTACAAAAATAACAGTTTCCGCCATATATCTTTCTGTTGTCTCGATATCTTGATGGCTGTCTGGCCACTCGTCCAGACCTTGTTTTATACCCAATGTGCTTGCAGCAGCTTCCAGTGGCCCAAAGCAGTCTTCAACTTGAGGTTACCTCCCTTGATCATGCACTCCATTCTTTCCTGTTAGTTTCTGTGTTGAAGCTTGAGCTTGATCTTCCATGTCGGGTACGGGTACGGGTACGTGTACTTCTGAGGCACCCTCCTAAACCTCTGAGGCCTCATGCTGCCCTAGCTCATATGCAGTAGTTTCGACTGGAGGCAAATTGCATGATGGCTTCAGAAAACTCGAGTACCGGGCTACAACATAAGATCTATCAGACAGCTTGTCTACAACATTCCACGATTCCACTGCATCTTCTTAGCTAAAATGTCTTGAACCAGAACTGGCTGCCCCACCTGCAGCAGTGGATGATCTCTCCGGGAGTTTGTTCAATTCTGTATCCCTTCCTGCCAGTGTACTTTTTTATTCCACATGTCATCCTGTACTTTGGGCAACAGTTTGTCGGTCGCCATTGCAATGGCTGCCCTTGTTCTCCATGCCAGGAACCATTGGCTTGGGCTTGAGTCTAATCCCACGGTAGGTGTGTTGCACCATTCCAATAGAGCCCAAAAGGGGTCTTTACTTCTTCTCAACATTTCTTTCACAATCTTAACAGCTGATTCAGCCTTTCCATTAGACTGACTATTGTAAGATGATGACATTGTGTGTTGAAATTCCCAGCCTTTTGCAAACCCACTTAACTCCCTGGCAATGAACTGTAGGCCCCCATCTGTTTGTATTACCCTAACCCTAACCCTCTCACTGCACACCTTAAGTACAAATTATTTATTACATCGTGCCAAATAATTGGTGTGCTACAAATCCTAGAATACAATACATCTATTTTTTTAAGGATCCAGATGTATGTTTAACATACACAAAATCATTTAAACGTCACTTAAGAATGAGGAGGATGGAGGCAAGGTTCCCAAAATTGATGCTGCATTCCCTCTCTGAATGGTGACAGAACTTTTGCAGATAGTATGCAAGAGAGAAATTATGCCCAGTGATGTTCTCAATGTGGCAACCCAAGTCTGTCAAAAAAAGACATGGAGTGAGGGCTGCAGACTCCAATACATGTAGATTTAATGGCAACAGGTATGAAAGCATGGTATGCATGGGAGGCGAGGTAACTACTTCTGAATCTTGTTCTGCTCCAACTGGTTAGCTGCTGCACATGCTTCAGAGGATGAGCTGGATAGATGGGAAGAGGCAAAAGTGTCTACACAGGTTGAATCCCAAACTAATAGTCTGCCATTTGACCACAGAACCATGGTGATTCCATTGGGACACACCGTCTACACGATCAAAACCAGCGGGTTCTATCTGAGAAGGTATATTGGCAGAAGACAATACCCTATGCAAAATGTCATTTAGCATGGCATGGAGGAAGTGGCAACCAACGCTGAAACGAATACTGAGCCCATGCGTGCCAACTATAGAGTTCGTGGGCAACCAACAGTTGGATTCTTACGCAAACATCAAACTCATCACACTAGATAACAAAACCAGCATAATACACGCATGCGCATATTTACACACTAATAGTTATACGGCATAACCAATACATTACACTCCTCCCCTGTAATTCCTCCCTCAAAATGCTCCCAGAACAGCACCCCTTAACCAACACAATAGGTGTAGCATCATTGTGCACGCCTGCAAACACCAAGCAAGCACATATACCAAGCAAGCACATACATACACCAAAAGCTACAAACAATACACAGAGCGGTAAAAAACCTGATGCACAGAAAAAACCCTTTGGGAAAAAATCTGTGCCCTGGAAAACGCTCCCTATGATCTGGTATAGCTTGGTCAAGGAAAATCCGTTTGGAATCTACCTGCAGTATGAGAACAGCTCCGCCATTGCGGCACACATCACAAAACTGAACAAACAACCCCTCAACAGCAAACAACATTAACAAAAGTTGGCAGCACGTGCACGACACTTAGACTGAATAAGAGCACAGCTCAACTCCTATTTAAACCTCTACCCACGTGGCAATCACGTGCTGTACAACCAATCACAAACGGAGGGAGCATAGTTTCTGTCTAATTCATCGTGTTCAACCAACAGAAACGTATATCTGGATCTGTTTTGCCCGTACCTTCTCGGGTATCACCCTGTGATCTCCCAGATCCTCTGTAGTCCCCACCTTCCTTCTTGAGGTCAGTTCATTTGGGATAGTGTCTTCGTGTCTGTTCTCTTCTGTATCTTCTTCTAGGTCAGGATTCCAGCTATCATGAGTTTCTTCCCGCCCTCTCCTATTTGCCTTCACCATCTGGTCCGAATGTCGTTTCCATATAAGTCCATTAGGTAACTTCAACAGGTATGACTTTACACCAACCCTTGACATCACTGTAGCGTGTTGCCACCTCTCCTTTGCCATATGATAGTCTCTTGCCATCACTTGATCCCCCTCCTCAAAACTGTGTTCTGTGGCCACTAGGGCCGCTCGATGTTTGGTCACCACTCTTCTCAGGTCCGGCCACAAGAGGTGAAGTCTGCTTATTAAGGTCCTCCCCATGCTGGGGAAGTTTCTGTTGTGCCATGTACTGCATTCCTGTAACTATGGATCAAATCCTACAAAGAATACCTAAATCCCAATGCTTGTTGGATGACAGTGGTCATAGGGAGAGATGAAGAATATTTTAGTGTACTCAATTAAGTATTGGAGCATCTAGACAAAAATAACACCATAAACCTGAAGAAGTGTGCATTTTTCCAGGAATGTATCACTTTTGCGGTCATCAGATTGATAAGGAGAGTTTACATAAGATGCTGGACAAGATCCAAGCAGTGGGAGAAGCACCACGGCCAGCCAAAGTTATTGAATTACAGTCCTTTTTAGGGCTTGTGAACTATCATAATCGATTTCTCCCAAACTTATTAACCAGGCTGACACCCTTATATGAGTTGCTACAGAAAAACTCCACATGGAAGTGGCCAAAAAAATGCCAAGAGGCATTGGAAGAAGTGAAAGCATTGATCACATCAGAACAGGTATTGACACACTTCACCCCGGATATACCCCTCACATTGGCATGTGATGCAAGTCCCTATGGACTGGGAGCTGTACTGTCACACACCATTTTAAAAGGAGTGGAACGGCCAATAGCCTGTGCTTCACGGACCCTGACAGCAACAGAACAGAAGTGTAAAGGCCAGCTTTAATGTCAAGAAGTGCACAGCCAGAGTAGATACACAGTACAAATATAGATGCACACGTCCAGTACGCATGTGCAATAAGTAACTAAGATGTTATGTTCGCTACACTATTCCCCTCCCTGGGGAACAAGTCCGTCAATAATTAGTCGTATATATTATCTCCGAATCTTTCCGGCTTTTTGTGTCTTCGGTTGGACTTCCTGCTAGGTTGCACTTTTCATAGTGTTGACCCGCCGAATTCTGACATTCAGTAGTTGTGGTTCAATGATACCCTCTGGAGCTGGCTATAAGTGTTGTAGTTTCCTCTTTGGTTACCGGCCGGTTCCGAAATACTTCAACTTCAAGTGGTTCTGGTTCGTCTTTCGTCATTCGTCATTACCCTCTAGAGGTTCTGTTGTAGTTGCCTCTTCATGTGTAAGGAGTGAGGGCGTGGTCCCCTGATCCTCGTCCTGTTGAACTGCGATTTCCTCCAAGGGTGTGGCTTCCGGTAGAGTTACACATGGCTTCAAACTATCAAAATGAATCACAGTACGCCTTCGACGAGAGTCCCTGTGTTGAAGCAAAAACAAAACATCACTTATTTGTTTTACTACCCTGTATGGTATCGATGCAGCTTTGGTGATTTTCCCCGAGGAACTGCTGGGCAATGTAGCCATACCAGATCATCCACCGCGTATGGTTTACCATGTGTAGCTCTAGCGTATAGAGCCTTTTGCCGTTGATGTCGCAGTCCCATCCTTTCTCTAACCTGGTGGTAGGCACTCTCCAGACGTAGTCTCAGATCCAGTTCATACTGATTAACCTGTGCGGGAGTGGTAGAAAGGGGAAGGCCATACATGACATCAGCAGGGAGGCGTGCCTCCTGACCAAACATCAAATAAAAGGGTGTGCACCCAATTGACTCTTGCACACTAGTACAGTAGGCCAGCATGACCATTGGGAGATTAAGGTCCCACTCATATTCATTCTCAGACGCTGCAAGACTGAGGAGGTTAAGCAGTGTACGGTTAAATCTTTCCACTAGACCGTCTGATTGGGGATGGTAAGGCGTAGTTCTGGTTTTGACTATGCCTAGCAATTGGCATACTTCCTTCAGCAAGCTAGATTCAGTTACGGCCCTGGTCGGTATGGAGAATATCGGGCACTCTAAAATGACTGACAAAATGGTGCACAAATATATCCGCAACCGTCCCCGCCTCCATATTGGGCATTGGGTATGCCTCCATCCATTTGGTAAAATATTCACCCACTACTAGCACATACCTGTTACCTCTATCAGTCAAAGGCAGGGGCCCGAGTATGTCCATAGCGACTTGCTACAGTGGATAGACAGCTATGTCAGTTTGAAGAAGAGCCCTCCTGGTTTTAGATGGTGACTTTCTCGAAGCACACTTTTCACAGTTTTTGCACCAATTTTCCACATCGTGACGTTGTCCTGGCCAGTAGAATCTGAAACGAATCTTCTCCAACATCCTTCTTGTGCCAAAGTGGCTACCACTGCATGCATCATGATACTGTTTCAAAATGCTTCGAATCCAAGATTTTGGCACTACTAGTTGCAGATGAAGATTAAACCCCCCTCCAGGAACATCCAACCATTGGCGATAAAGAATTCCATCTTTCAGTAACAGATGGTTTTTCTGCAGTAGCTACCGCTAGTGGGAAGAGCAGGAGGAATATTATTGTTTAACAGCCATGATATAACTTGCTGCAGATTAGAATCCTCCTTTTGTCCCTTCTTTGGATCACTGTCCAGCCTATTGTCAGCAGCCATTGCAGCATTGCTTACGTCATCTTCAATGGGAAGTTCCTTGTCAAAACTGATGTGGGGGTGGGGCTCAAGGCCACATTGCTTGCAAGGGAACCTTGATAGCGCATCAGCGTTACCATGCTTGGCTCCGGGATGATGCTGGATCTGGAAATCATATTCAGCTAAAATGCCCAACCACCGAGCCACCTGCCCTTGTGGCTCTTTGAAACTTTTCAACCACTGCAAGAAATTGTGATCTGTACGTATAACAAAACGATGACCCTACAGATAGGCACGGAAGTAGCGGACCGCCCACACAACTGCCAACATCTCCCGCCTTGTAGCGCAGCATTGACGTTCAGCTTTTGTCAGCACCCTGCTGGCATAAGCAATGACATGTCTGTCTCCATCTTGTGACAGCACAGCTCCAAGACTGTCCTTGCTAGCATCCGTATCCACGACAAAAGTCTTGTCAAACTGCGGAAAAGACAAGATTGGCGGTGATAGTATCTTACTTTTTAATGCTACAAAAGCATCTTCACACTGTGTCGTCCAATGCCAAGGCTTTCATCTTTTTGTTAAGGTATGCAACGGGGCAGCAATTTGGGAGAAGTTCGGAATGAACTTTCTGTAGTAGGAAACAAATCCCAGAAAACGACGTAGGCTCTCCCAACTGTCAGGCACAGTCCAGTCACGAACACGACTAATCTTGGTAGGATCTGCCTTCACGCCCTTCTCCAACACAATGTGCCCCAGATACTGCACACTTTTGGATAATAGTTGGCACTTGCTTGGCTTTTTCTTGAGGCCTGCATCCTTCAATCTTCGAAGAACTTCGGCAAGGCACTGCAAGTGTTCCGCAATGGTTTGGCTGAAAATAATAATGCCATCGAGATATACGAAACACGTTTCCCAGCGTAACCCTGACAGTACCAGGCTCATCAGCCTCTCAAAGGTACTGGGGGCGTTGGTCAGTCCAAACTGCATGACTCGAAACTGGTGAAGTCCAAATGGTGTGGCGAATGCAGTGTCAGCAGGATCCAATTCCACCTGCCAGTACCCACTGGCTAAATCAAGAACCAAGAATAGCTTCGTCCCCTCCAGACTGTCTAATGCGCCATCAATTCTGGGGGTTGGATGCACATCCTTTTTAGTTACATCATTTACACGACGGAAATCAATGCATAACCTGTACCTGTGTCTTTTTTTTGCAAGCACAATAGGAGATGACTTCAGCTGGCTCCACAATTCCCTGATCCAGCATCCCCTTTATCATATTTTGCACCAATCCTCTTTGATGGAAGGGCAACCTGCGGGCTGTCTGATGAATGGGCGTGGCATTTCCTGTATCAATCTTGGGACATAACACACTTGTACGTTCCAAATCACCATCGCCCACAGAAATTACATCTGAATGCTCTTTCAATAGAGCCCTTAATACCTCGTGTTCACTTACCGTTATGCCCTGTACCTTTATCGAGATTTCCTCTATTGCCTTGCAGATGGCTTCATCTGATCGAACAGCTGGCTTTTTATCCAGTGACAGCTCCACTAAGCCCACCATGTTTGACTATCCCAGCCAAGACAACTCACCAATTGTTTCTTCCTTACCATACAAGGGTACTGGAACTGCTGTTGGATTCAGCAACTGTACTGTGGTCTGTCCATTGTGAGTTGGTGATACAGAGTGAGCAACAAGTAGACCACCATGCTTGTCAGGGAACTCTGGCTTCGGTTCAAATAGGCCTATGCAGTCGGATACTCTTCTCCTTAGCTAGCTCCAGGTCGACTGGAAGCTGGACTTGATGGAAGGCAGGAATAACAGTTGACTCAAAAACCATCACATGACACGTAAATGCACATTCACCTCGCTGTAACATGTGTACAGGTTTAGCACAACCTGCTTTTGTTAGGAGCTTGTTCTTCACATGAGTGACACAATGACCTTTCTCCAAGAAGTCTGTTCCCAGTAAACACTCTCCTTAACAACAAGTACCTTATGCACCCCAACATATTCTCCCACCTGGAAGGACACTTCTGCCGGCCTGCAAATGGGAAGATTCTCACCATTTACCGCCTTTACTGGGCCAGCAGATGGCTGTAGATTTCTCCTCCCTTGTACCGCTTCCTTCCAAACTTTTTCGTGCAGCAACGTAACCGACGATTCTGTGTTAACTAACATAGGTGTTATATGGCCCTCCACCGTGCCTTGCACTGTCAGGGTACACGCAACTGCTGACGTAAACTGAGCTGACCTTTCCATTGTGGTTTTACCCTTAGCCACCCTTCTTTGTGGACAGTTTCTACAAAAATGTCCAGGCTTTCCGCACCTCCAGCAGATGCTTCTTTTATCTGTTTTGGTCTCTTCACCATTAGCACGCAACTTCCCCAGCTGCTGAGATAAAGACCATACCTGCGCGACCAACTCCTGGTAGTCGTCTCCACTTTGGTTTTTCAGACTCTCCAGCAGTATACCGATATGACACATCGTCCGACACACCAGCAGTCAGCTTCGTGGCTTCAAGGCTTCGTTGTACCAATTCTACCGCCTCTAGCTGGGTGGCCAGCGTGACAGCATTGTCCAATGTCTGCGGCTGCTCTTGCAACAACTTCAGCTGTGTTGTGGAAGAAAGCACACCATTAATAAATTGGTTACGTGCCATTTCCAGCCTGTCTTTTGGTTGCCATGAAGGAAAAGCTCTATCAGCCAACATTCGCAGCCGTGCGGCAAACTCTGTGAGAGGCTCAGCGCTCTTCTGCTGTGCCATGTGAAGTTTTCGTTGCTTTTCAAACTCTACGCCTGGAGGGGCAAACTGCGTCTCCAAGCACTTCTTCACCGCTGTATAATCAATGGCATCGTCAACCCATTTGACTCACGATATGGAAAGCCTCGTCTTCTATCAACGAGACAAGCTCCTGGTCTTTCTTTTCGTCTGGTACATTCGCTTCTTTCAGATACAACTCCACGCGTTGAGAGCACACATCCAGTACGCATGTGTAATAATTAACTAAGATCTTATGTTTGCTACAAAAGTATGCACAAATGGACAAGGAAGCAACAGCTTTAATTTAGGAGATAAAACATTTCCATCAGGTAAACAATTTACACTGATAACGGATCACCAACCACTGACAGCAATTTTTATTCCAGAGAAGGGTGTTTCCACTACCACTGCGGCTCGCCTACAAAGATATGGACTATTCTTGTCAGGATACAGCTTCAACATAGTATACCGGAATACAACACTTCACGGTAATGCACACCTGGGGGTCACCAAGGAAGAAGAGGAAGAAGTGAAACTACTGGCAATTCAGCAAATTGAACCATTACCTGTGACGGCAGAAGACATAAGAACAGACACACAAAGAGACCCTACCTTGGCTAAACTGTATCAGTTTGGGATGCAAGGATGGCACCTTGATGTTGGAAGATACCTGAAACCATATCTGAATAGAAAAGACAAACTGACAATAGAGCTGGACTGTTTGATGTGGGGGATGCGTGTAGTGGTACCAAAGAAATTTTAAGAGAAAGTGTTGGAGGAACTGCATGGTGGACACATAGGGGTCATCAAGATGAAAAGTTTGGCTCGATGTCACATATGGTGGCCTGGCATTGACAAAGGTATTGAAGAAATCACCAGATCATGTGAAGGTTGTCTATTGATGAAACGGAACCCAAAGCTGACACCAGTACATCCGTGGGAGTTCCCGGAAGGGCCTTGGCAGAGGGTTCAAATTAAATTTGCGGGACCCTTTGAGGGCAGAATGTTTTTGGTTGCTGTAGATGCGTATTCGAAGTGGCCTGAAGTAATGATTATGGAGAGAACAACGACTACCCAAACAATCGACCACCTGCGGAATTTATTTGCACGATGGGGAATTCCCCAGCAGGTTGTAAGTGACAATGGACCACAGTTTGTGTCAGAGGAATTCACAAGGTTCATAAAAGCAAACAATATTAAGCACACCAAATCGAGCCCTTACCACCTGGCAACTAATGGCCTTGCAGAACATTTCATTCAAACTTTCAAACAGGCCCTAAAAACGTCACGAAAAGGAAAAAGATCGTTGGAACACAGAATGGCTGACTTCCTAATAAGGTACAGGAATGTAGTACATGCCACAACAGAAACTTCCCCAGCACAGCTTGATTGTTCCATCCGGTTTTGGGACTACTACAATCGGGGTCCATTCTATGGGGGTTATTATCCCCTCTTTCTGTAGCCATTCTATTTCCGCATCCACTTTTGCTCTTAGGGAGTAGGGCACAGGTCTAGCCTTGAGAAAGACTGGTGTACATCCTTCCTTTATGTTTAGTTTGGCCTTTGTACCTTTTAAAACTCCTAATTCTTCTCTTTGCAGTTTTGGGCCTTGAGGCTCTCTTATTCTCCTCTTTGTATTGTACAGTTTTGATCATTTTCCAATCCAAGGGAATACTTTCCAACCAATTCCGCCCTATTAAAGGTGGTCCCTCTCCTTCCACCACCAATAAGGAAAATGTCCGCTCTTTGCCTTCCTTCTTCACTCTGACTTGCAACTCTCCCTTGGTGCATATTTGCTCTCCTGTGTAGGTCCTTAACCGAGTTTTTGTCTTTTTCATGGGGATATGTGAAAACCTCAGTAGATGTTGATAACCATTAAGGACACTACTACACCTGTATCCAGTTCCGTGCATATTATTTTCCCTTCTACCATGATGCCTATACACATGGGGTTTCTAGCACTCCATTTCTTCCCTATTGTGTTGACTTGACCCCAGTTAACTTGATTTTCTTCTCTCCTTTCCCTCTCTTCTTGGTCTACATCTTCCTATCTTGCAACTTCTTTTACCTTGCTGGCCTTTGATTTACAAACCTTCTCTGTGTGCCCCCTTTTGTTGCAGCATCTGCACAACAACTTATAAAGTAACACCTATCTGGCCCATGTCCGTTTCCTCCACAACGGTAGCAGCTACTGGTTATTCAGTGAAAGGAGCGTTTTGGGTTGTGCGCAGGAATCTTATGTACTTCCGATATTCCTTCATGTAATTCAGCCACATCTCTTTTTGCTCTCTCTGCTACCTCCGCAATTTCTAAAGCCTTCGCAAAGGTGAGATTGGCCTTTGTTAACAGACACTTTTGTACGCCTTTGTCCCTGATTCCGCATCTAGTCTGTCACGTACATGTAACATGTCCAATAAACTGTCACCAAAAGCACAATGTTCGGCTAACCTTTGAAGGCTGGCTATATACACTCTAATTCCTTCTCCTTCCTTCTGGTCCCTGTTGTTGAACCTAAACCGCTGGCTCAGCCACAATCGAACAAGTTGCACTATTTCTGCTTGTGGCCTGTATGTTCTCTCTCCCATTTACGTGTACATGTGTATTGACCTTTAGACCCTCCTGTCCCCTTTGAGCACGCAAACCTCTATTGCCACCCCCCTGTAAAACTAATACAGAGGCTCGGTTTGGAGCTAGAAACACAACCATACATAATAGACCTGAATTGTGTGCAAAAAGTATTAATTATCTCTGCATTAGTGGCTCTTACTATTTTTCATTCCTCAGGGAGGCTTCAAAGTTTCTCCTGCTGGATATGCTCACATGACCCATGCCCTCAGTGCTCTTGCTGATGGAAAAGTTGTTATTGCCCTAGAGGTAAAGTGTATTAACATGGCAATGCTGGTCTAAGCAACATACGCCTTGTATCATTTCCTTCCTCACTTTTCCACCTCTCACACCTCCTCTCCTCCCTCAACCCCTCTTGCCCCTCACTCCTCGCTTTGCTCCTTTCCCCGTTCCACCCTTTTCTTCCTACCCTCCCCTCTCCACCACTTTTCTTCCTCCCCTCCCCTCTCCCTCTCTTTTCTTCTCCTCCCCTCCCTCCCTTTTTACCATTCCCTCCCTATTATTTACTACCCTCTCCCACCCATAATCCTCCTCTCTCCTTCATTCTACCTGTTTCTCAATGCTCACCTCCCATTCCCTCAAGGGTGGTTATAACCTTAACTCTGTCTCAGCCTCCACGTGTGCCTGTGTAGCAGCACTCCTTGGAGACCCTCTACCCAGAGTGTCCTCCCTTGCTCCCAACATTGAGTAAGTTGTGCATCTGTTTATCCAAAATGTTCCACCATGATACCCACATTTTTTGCAAGTGTATCACAGCAAGGGTCAGGCTCACATGCAATGACCACTGTACCTACAAATCACCACACTACTACTGGACCACTTCCATCTCATGCTTGTTTTGATCCACAACCTGCACCCTTAACTCTTCCATCCCCCCCCCCCCCCTTTTTTTAGGGGCCTACAATGCATAGAAGATGTCCTTCGATATCTGTCAAGACACTGGTGCTCCTTGCGGCTCAATGGTGGGTGTGGCGTTGGTGTAGTTTTGTAGCCTTACTTCCTGTCCCACCACAGCTGCCTTGCACAACACTGCTAATCTGAAAACAACAGCAGGAAATTATGCATACAGGGATACCCATGTACGGATGGGCAATACACAACACAATATTGTACAGTGTTGCATTCAATGGAAGAGCTACAGCTTCAGGCCACTTAGAAAGTAGTATTTGCAGGTTATCAGATACCTATATAATTGTACATGTAACAAGGTCTATACAATTGTCAACTCAAATGAAACAGCTCTATAAGGCATTTCTAAACATCCATTGACCTTTATCCCACTTCTATAACAAGTAGTAGAATTCCATGGGATGTGTTGTCTCTCACTGCACACCTTATTAAATTCAAATTTTATAACATCATGCCAAATAATGAGTGTGCTAGAAATCCTAGAATACAATACATCTAGTTTTTTTAAGGATCCAACTGTACGTATAACATACACAAAACAGTATTGTACATTGTTGCATGCAAGTACTATAATCACATCCTCCATGCATAGAAAACTGGTAGATGTAAATTATCAAATCTGTAACATCTTTCATGTTTCAAATACCTGACATTATCTGATGTGTGCATGGGTTTTTGCACTGTGATGTCACATAGCAGATATCTTTAGGGCAAGAGTGGGGGGATATTCCATAATGCTAGAACTCTCACGAATGTACATGTACATGTATGAGTATATCGTATATAACTGTGACTGCTTGTACATGTAGATCTGTGGGCACCTACCCCCAGCTGCAATACAACTGCTGCCTCCAACATTCCTGCCAGTGGTTCCAGTCCAAACTCTGAAAACATTTCCTGTTGCTGTATGTTTGTACTGTATGCATACCATTACTTACGTAACTACTGAAACGACACAACTATAGAGCACTTAATGTATACATCTCTTACTCTGCAGGACTCTGTTTTTGCAATGCCTCTGGTTCCATGGTGCCAGCATGTGAAGGATGTGCAGCCCCTCCCACCTCCCACAGAGCTGGATGTATTTCAGAAGTGTGTCATGTGCTCCACAGACCGAGATGTGTGGCTATGCCTTTCCTGTCATCATGTGAGTAATAGTGCATTCATACATTTGCAATTTGTAAGATCAGTGTCGCACACATGCAAACATGTGCCATGCCATTCCATGGCCCAGCATTATTCTTATACGGTGTAATATAGTGCATGTATAAAATCTACTGCATAAATCAACACTATTACAAGTTGGTTTTCCACATTAAAATACAGTTCTAGAGACCTGGTGTTTGAAAGGGATGTGATTTTGACATTAAAATGGACTGATTACTTACATGTACAATTACATATACAGTTACGTGTATGTGCCTGATCAGTCTTTGACATGCAAGTGTACATTTGTGTTGTAACTACAGTAATTTCATCCCTAGGCCTACTGTGGGCATATTCAGAGTGGGCATATATTAGACCATCAGAAGGATGCAGGCCACGGAGTGGCTCTATGCCTTAGTGACCCAGTGGTCAGATGCTACACTTGTGATACATACGTTGTTGATGATGAGGTAAAGTGTCCTTGGTACTGATGATGGTTTGTCATACCGATGATGAAGTGTATGTACTGATAGTTTATGGCAATATTTTAGTGGGGTAGTGTGTGCTTTTGTTTAAACCATTCATGTTGTATTGTTATTATTGCAGTGTGTGTGTATATAGATCAATATAATAATAGCCACTTTATGCTTGTTCAGGAGACTTGTCATTGTATATGTAGAATATATATACATGGTGTATGCAGCAAAATCACCCTTCCAAGTTTAAAATTTAACACTATACAAATTTGACGTTGAACAAATTAGCATATCCTCGTAACGGTACCACATTTTTTGTACACGTGTTCCCACATCATCTCTCTATGTGAAAGTCGATTTTGGTCACCAAGCTCTAATCAAGCTAACCCACCCAACTGGTTAGACTTCCCTATTTCTCCACGGGATCTATTGATTTGATCTGTTCGTTAGTTTTATGTCATCCATTACAGAAATATACTGTTGAGCAAACTGATTGCAAGCTTGCCCGACGTAAAAGAAAGAAAATACAAGGGATCAAAAATGGGGGGCATAGGGGGAACTACCCTATGCCCATTACATTTTCACGTGTTTTGTATATTTTTTGTTTCGCATTGGATTTACACAGGAGTAGCTTTG
Organism: Spongilla lacustris; assembly: GCA_949361645.1. Taxonomy (NCBI): domain Eukaryota; kingdom Metazoa; phylum Porifera; class Demospongiae; order Spongillida; family Spongillidae; genus Spongilla; species Spongilla lacustris. The sequence goes on from OX442430.1 coordinate 3,348,417, forward strand.
ACAGAGCTAGCTGTAGCAACCAGCCCCTGCACGCTACTTCGTTGCAGAACACGTATATCACCAAAAGAATAACACCAATTACAACTCAGGAATCTAATATATACCTAACATGTATGACCTAATCTTTGATATTGCGCATGCCCGTAAGACCGGGCGCTCACATTCCTTCCCCCTTCTCTTGCAGCAACCCCGTTGCTGAACTTCTGGAGAGAGCATCGGCGTTTTGGTTCAGGACTCCCGCACGCCACCTGCACAGTCTGGCATTTGATTCTTTCAGTTTTTCTAACCACTCAAGTGATCGATGGTCCGTCTGAATCACAAACCTCTTACCTAACAGGTACACTCTGAAAGCTTCTATGGCCAATTTTATGGCTAAGCATTCCTTTTCAATCGTGGAGTAGTGCTGTTCCCTGGGCAATAATTTCTTACTATAGTAGCCCACTGGATGTTCATGCCCATCTGCTCAGAGTTGACTAAGCACTGCTCCTACCCTTGATCCGAAGCGTCAGTCTGTAAAACAAAATTCTTTGTAAGGTCCGGACTAATCAAAACTGGATCCGTGCATAACGCCCTTTTCAGAGCCTCAAACGCCCTTTCACACTCTTCACTCCAAAGCACAATATTTGGGGCCGATTTTGTTGTCAGGTCCGTCAAAGGGGCTGCCACTGAGGCGAAGTCTGGTATGAAATGCCTGTAATAGCCAGTAATACCCAAAAAGAAAAAGTCCGTACGCTGTCGTCGTATCTGGTTTGGGAAAGGAACGGACTGCCTCGATCTTGTTGAATATTGGCTTAATAACCCCATTCCCGATGCTATGTCCAAGGTACTCACAGCTTTGCATGGCAAAGTTGCTCTTACTAAGCTTCATGGTGAGACCAGCCTTCTCCAATCGGGTCAGCATTTCCTGCAAATGGTTTATGTGGTCCTTCCACTCATTACTGAAGATAGCACAATCATCTATATATGCGACCGCAAAGTCCTCACACCCCCGTTGGAACGTGGCTGGGGCTCCACTAAGCCCAAATGGCATCACATTGAACTGAAAGGTCCCAAAAGGAGTAGCGAAAGCTGTTTTCCGCCGATCCTTTGTAGATACCAGGATCTGCCAGTAACCCGTTGTGAGGTATAAAGTGGTGATAAACTTCGCTCTCCCGACACGGTCAATCAATTCTTCTATGCGAGGCATCAAGTAAGTGTCAAACTGGGTAACTGCATTCAACCTTCTATAATCTATGCACAATCTCAACTCACCACTCTTCTTCTTTGCCACTACCAAGGGGGATGCCCATTTACTGCAGGCCGGTTCTATGATCCCATTACACTCCATTTCAGCCAGCTCTTTCTTCACTGAGTCTCTATATTCATGTGGTAGACGATAAGGAAGTAGTCTAACTGGTTTTGAACTCTCTGTTTCAATCCGATGCTCTGAAAGACTAGTTTTCCCCAGTTTGTTGCTGAGAACCTTAGTGAACCTCCCCTCCAGCAACTCCTTGAGTCCCACCTTTTGATTGCTGTCCAGATCCTACCCCATAGTCAAATCAAACTTTTTTTCTGAGTTGTCACCACGCCATGGGGGGATATCAATTTCATCTTCTCCTTCTTGAACTTCCTCAGCGAGGCAGCCCTGTCCTGCGTCTCGGATGTGAAAATTCTTAAGCATATTCACGTGGAACACTCTTTTTCTTTTTCTCTTGTCTTGCATGTCTATAAGGTAGTTCACCTTACCAACTCGCTGCAATACTTGATATGGGCCCTGCCATTGTGCTAGCAACTTGTCAGAGGATGTTGGTAGTAGTACAAGCACTGTATCACCTGGCTTAAACTCTCGCAGTTGTGCTCCTTTGTCAAACCAATATTTCTGGCGAAGCTGGGCCTTGACAAGGTTTTCTTGTACTAGTTCAGACATCTCTCTGAGTCGTTCCCTTGTGGACAAAACATAGCTGATCACATTTTCATCATTATACATACTGGTATTTTTCCAAACTTCTTTAAGGATGTCCAGCGGTCCTCGTACATCACGGCCATACAATAGCTCGAAAGGAGAAAATCCCGTTGACGCTTGCGGGACTTCCCGATACGCAAAAAGTAGGTAGGGAATCTTCTTGTCCCACTCTTTCCCTCTATCCGTTCCAGACTTCCGCAACATTGATTTCAACGTCTGGTTGAACCGTTCGACTAGACCATCTGTCTGGGGATGATACGGGTTTGTGCGTATAGAATGCACCTGTAAGAGCTTGTACAGTTCTGCCAGTAATTGCGAAGTAAAATTTGATCCCTAATCTGTCAGGATCTCCCTACTCTGGCAAATACTTTAATGAGCTCTTCCGCTACACTTTCTGCATCAATGCTATTGAGTGGCACCGCCTCCGGATAAAGAGTCACGTAGTCGCAGAGTACGAGGATGTACTTGTTCCCAGCTCGACTTCGGGGCAGTGGCCCGACGATATCCATAGCGATGCGGCTAAATGGCTCTGAAACGATAGGAAGATGTATCATAGGTGCTGGCTTAACTCCTTTAAATGAAGCCTTTTGACAGGTACTGCAGCTATTGCATTACTGGTCTACATCACTGAAAATAGATGGCCATAAAAACCTGCGTAATAATCGTTGCCTGGTTCTATCTCTGCCTTGATGTCCTGCAATAGGGATATCATGAGACATCAGTGCAACTTGCCGACACTCCTTAGGTAGAACCAGTTGTTCAACCTCCATCTCTTCTCTTCCTTTTGGTGTCCATCTTCTGTACAGCAACTCATTTCTTTTGAAGAACTCTCCTCTTGAACCACCTGCCTTTCGTTAAAGTGCCCTCACCGCTGCTAGTGTTTCATCCTGCTCCTGTAGATCCTTCAGTTTCTCGTCAGAACCAGCTCGTCTTCCTAGCAGCTCTGTCATGCTAGAAGCATCTGTTCCTAGTATCACCTCGACAGGTAGACTCTCTGCCACAGCAGCCTCCACTTTAACTGGAATGCCCTCCACCACAAGCTGAACATCTGCTAGGGGGTAAAGAACAATGTCACCATGCACACATCTGATTGACATCCATTTTCCTTCCAGGAACTTGTCTTGGGGAACCAACTGTCTCCTTACCATTGTGCGGGAGCATCCTGTGTCTAACAATATGCTGTTAACATGACACCCTTCCATTGTTCCCTTACAATACATTCCTTCGTTCGAATTCCCTTTGACCCTTGACCCCCGTCCAAGCAATACCTCATTGTTGGGGCACCTCCTTAGTTGGATGACCTGGTTTTCCACAGTTGTAGCACATCATTGTATTATGTCTGGTTGTCTCCTCTTTTGTGGGTCTATGGTAACAGGCGTCCTCAGTATGTCCTGGTTTTCCACACCGTGGGCATCTCCGGTCCACATGAGTACCTTTGCCATCCACCGGGTAGTATCGCTGTTCTTCCTCGCACCTGGCATGTTCGTATTCGTTAACGAGTTCCCCAGCTTGAATACACGTCTTCGGCTTTCGCTCCATAACCCAGAGTCAGTTATTCACTGATAATGTGTTGAAGAGCTGCTCCATGCCTATGAGGTCCTGTACGTCCTGCTTTGAAGTACAACTCTTCGTCCACTTGCACAGTAGGTCTATCAGCCTTACGGACAGCTCCCTATTTGTTTCTCCACTGCCTCAAGTCGTGCCCCGGAAGCACCTTCTGTACGCCTCCTCAGAAATGTCGTACCGTTGAAGGATTGCTGCCTTTATGGTCTCTTATTTGCCTGACTCCTCTGCAGGAAGCACTGCAAATGCCAACTGGGCCTTACCGGTGAGTTGAGGAGCCAGATACTGTGACCAGCAGCCTATATCAATTTTTTGTGCAGTCATTACGCGCTCAAAAGTCACTAATAAATAGGCCTCAATATCATCCTTATCACTCAATGTAACCAATTTAACACTTGGCTCTCGTTTTGGACTTACGGCCTTTGACTTTTGCATGTCCTCTACCATCTTCATGAGGGACTCCATATGCATCTGCATCATTTCCATCTACTTTCTATTTTCCTTGTCCCGGTTCTGTCTTTCTTCCGCCAGACTAGCTCGCTCTTTTGCGAATTCGTCCTCTCTTTGCGCCTTCTCTTTCGCTATTTCTTCTTCTCTCCTCCTGCGGTCTTCTGTAAGTAATTTCAACATACCTTGTAATTCCTCCATTGTAAGTTTCTTGTATGACTTTCCCGAACGAGTAGTCATTAACCACCGTTCATGCCGTCGCGGGTGTCGGACAATGACCGTCTCGACTTACGCTATCCCACCGCTGCTAACCAACTGTGACAGAGCTAGCGGTAGCAACCAGCCCCTGCACCCTACTTTGCTGCAGAACACATATATCACCAAAAGAATAGCACCAATTACAACTCAGGAATCTAATATATACCTAACATGTATGACCTAATCTTTGATATTGCACATGCCCGTAGGACCGGGCGCTCACAGTAGCATTGATCTATTCCTCCCAGCCAAAAAACCTCATGAGATCTCACACATAATCGCTAGACACTTGGAAAACCGGCAGTGATGGATTTAACGTTTAACTCCCTGGTGGTTATTTCCTATTGCTAACCAAATTAAGAAATAACCTCTAGGGGGTTTGTTTGTTTTTTTTTTTTTTTTTTGGGCAGTTAAATAATTATTATAATATTATTATTATTGAAACTTGATAATACACATGTTAAACACAAAATTGAATATTTAACTAGTAAAGTATGTAACTATGTATGAGTCAACCATCTAAGTAGAGGTCTGAGACTTTAGCACGGGGACCTGCCCTTGCAAGAAATGCTCTGGCATTCGAGCACACAAGGGAAAGGTTTAGTCTGGAATAAATGCTGTCCAGTGGTGGAAGTGGAGGAGTTAACCTGGACTGAAAGGCGGGAAGCAAGTTTCTTGAAAGTGTCAGAGGCAAGTTGGCCCCAGGCCTCGAATGATTCAACAACAAGGGGTATGCAGCTCCAGCCTAGTTCTGCACAAATCCCTGAATTTGCTTGTATCTTTCGCTGTTCTGTGGCAAAAGCTGCAGAGCCTGCTGTGTAGGGGGTTAAACTTTAAATCCATCACTGCCAGTTTTCCAAGTGTCTAGCGATTATGTGTGAAACCTCAGTGAGGTTATTTGGCTTAGAGAAATAGATCAATGCTATCCTGTGTAAATCCAACGCGTTTCTCCACGCATGGGTATTGAAAATGCGTCAAATTCAGGCCGTATATAGAGGAGTCCTATACCTATTGACATGTTCTGTTCGTTCATCCGTTATGGAGATACAGTTTTACAAACTATGAACACTTTTTCCCACTTGATTTGCACCAATGCTTATGGCAAATCGTGTCCCACTCAGTGCATAGGGAGGCAGTGATTGTATTTGGTGCAAATCAAGAGGATTTTATAGTAAAACTACTACCTTTTGAGTTTGTAAATGTACTTAGGGTATTACCAATAGATGTAATAAGGTATTAATTGATAAAACAGTTCAAATCAGTTTACTTAAAAACTATGATGAATAGAGAAATCATTAAAGTGCCGATTTATATTTTAAAAGCAGATTTGTAATCCTCTCATTAAGCCCTACAATACTGGACAATGGAGTCCCCCCACAGGTTTTTTTGCCCCCCCCCCCCCCCCCCCCCCCCCCCCAGAAGTAGGGAGAAAAAGGAATTGTTTAACACTGATTTATTAAGCTACCAAAAATTAAAATAGATGCCTCAGGTACCATTATTAATATGCTAAGTGCATCTAGATTATTTGCAATCCAATGTACCCCAAAAAACATTGTGACTTATGTACTAAGTAGGAGTACCCATGAAATATAATTTAAGCCTTAAAGCTATATATTGTGGTACGTTTTCAACTGACACCTCCAAACATGTACATTTAGTGGTTTCTTCAACAGTAGTGCTAACCAAGTGTGAAAAACTAATTACAAAGGTTGTAGGTTAATGTTACAAACAAAACAGCAAAAATCCTTGTGGCACCTTTCTATGTGGAGCACTGCGCTATGTCCAAAGATAAAATATATTAAAATCATATTGCACATAGGGGATAGTCCATTTTGTAATTGGAGCAATTAATAATGAGATGTAATCGTTTGAACTAGCAACTTCTAATTCCTTTACAGATTCTAACTTATTTGGTGTTTGAAGCTTTCAAGAAGAGGTTCATTTGATACCAATGTAAATGCAATTAAACAACTCTATTCTCTTATTTTACTGTTCTTTGAACATCCATACATGTATTTCCACATATTGATGTGCGAACCTGATTACCTTATCATTTGTATACGTTATTAGTAACCTCCATTCCATAAGAAAATTATCTTTGGTATGGACACATCAAGAGCATTAATGATGGAACAACACACAAAATGTCACCTCTTTAAGCCAGTCCTTTTCACATATCCTTGCGAGTATCTAAGGTACAAGACAGCAAGATACGTTTATTTGGGATGTTAGTTAGTACATGTGCATATTGTGTAACATGTGCATAATTTACATTATTTAGAATCCCTGAAGAATCTGGGCTGTAGCATCCTGTGGAATCAGAGTCAATCAGCAGGTTTTGTCTAAAGCTCTAACCAATTTAGACAATAGTAACACATGCATAGCAACCGATAAAATTTACCAATATCAATTAATATACATACATATTCATAGCATCCTTTTGAAAGCATACAAAAAGATGGGTGCAGATCAGCTTTTTGGGGGGGAAGGGGGAGGGTGGGAAACCACTCCCATCCCAGATGAGACCCAGTGCAGCTGGAGCCAGGAATGTAAGCATAATTGACAATCAAAAGACCTTCGGTCTAAATCTTTTAACTTTGAAATTAATGCCACTCATAACATTGGATACTATAGCTCCCCTTCAGCGCTATACTGGAGCGGCTGTGTATCTGTAAGCAAATTATTTGTGTAAGTCATGTGACTGGCGTATATATTACCAATTAGCCCAACAACAAAAATTCGTGACAGCCTTTTTCTAGTGAAAGCAATTCACCAAAATACTGCATTTCCCAACATAGTCTTTAAGGTGATTCCACTGGTTGTAGTATGGGTTGTCACCTGCATGCTGCCAGTGGGGAGGGAGTACATGAAAAAGGCTGAATTAGCTGAAGAAACCAATGAATATGCAAGAGGAAAAACATTCCTAGGATGGGAGAAAAGCTAAGAACTGCAACATTAACGGGGAAGAAAAATGAACTGCATGGGGGGGGGGGGGGGGGGGGGAGGAATTAAATGAATAGAACTTATTGTGAGTATTAAGAACCTGTGTTCTAAAGTTGTGTATAAAAAGATAGGAACCTTCAAAGTTGGGGGTGGGGCTAAATTGGAAGGAATTCTCAGCATATTTGTATGGTAAATTACAAGGAAAGCATGCTAAGCATTAATTCACATCATTGTCATGTCTAATTGGTATGTTGATTGAATACTAAAGAAGATTAGACATGAATCATGATTGTCGACATAATCGATTGGAAATTAGTAATCAATTCAACCACAATATTACTTAAGTTGAAAAAAGAGATGCTACTTGTACAACCTTGCTCCGACATATCTAACCAGGGAGCAAGTGGACGTCAGCTCAATTACAAGTACAGCCACTAAAGTACTCAGTGATGCTGATTGTGTGGCTGCAAAGGCTGCAAAATGCGTTCATGATCTAAAAGAGGTTGATATGCCTGATCGTGTACATCTGACAACCTCAGTTCCGGTGTTAAAGTCATGTAACTGGCATGTATGATATGATGTAATGAATTAACCCCGCTCCCCTTAAGCTCTAGGGAGTAACTGGCATATTATGGAGTATCAAACTTCCCCCTCTCCTAGCTCTCCTCTCGTTCCAACAATAAAAATGAAAAAGCCTTCTTCTAGTGAAAGCAATTGGTTTACAGTACAGATAGGACTTGCTGCATTTCCCAACATAGGCTTTAGAGTGATTCATTCCACTGGTTGTGACAGTATGGATTGTCACCTGCATGCTACCAGTGGGGAGTACATGTACATGTGAGTGAATTAATTAGCTGAAGATATAAGCCAAATACGCAAAGAGACGCATCCGGTGGCATATTGCCCAGACGACGATTATCATTATGAATGAAATTAACTTAATTAAGTTCAAAGCTTGAGCATTCTAATCTTATGCATAAAGCATGCCATTCTTACCATAGATATTGTACAGGAATAATGCGCTTATCATTGTTACGTGAGACACCACCATCCCCCCTCTCCCGGCGAAATTGGTGATTAGGTGGGGTCGATTTAACGCGTGAATATCATTACTGAGCCACAAATTTGGCCGGGCATTTGACCTTTTATTAAACTACGTAGCGAGGATGTACATTGGATCGATTATTATCCCCCAACCAGGGGCGGTTTGCTTTTTTAAAAAATTAATCCTTCCCAATGCCCCCCCCCCCCCCAGAACAACATTACACATGAGTTTGAAACACATCTTCAATAGGATCTTCACCACTGTCCTCATTTTGAGCATTTCTCTCTGCAAGTGACCTTCGAGCATCGGTTCTGTTCTTATACTCCCCCGGGGGGGGGGGGGGGGGGGGGGGAGGGTTTCACGTAACAATGATAGGCGCTGTCAGGCGCATAACAATATTATAAGGGCATCGCGCATGACCGCACATATAGCGTACTACATGTCATTGTGTGTATAGAATAACTCACACGTCTTCAAATTTTCACTCGTGCGCTGCAGCTGGACGTGATCCTGATCATAATTCAGATGATTTGCCTTGCATATACGATTGGACCCAACTTGAGGCCCGAATGTGTGTATGGGGCAGGGCGTATCTAACTTATTCTATCTGTTAGTACAGCCATCAGTCGAGTCCCAGGCACTTATGCAGTTTCCCCACTCCATTTCAATTATGTACATATAGTAAGATGTTGATACTAGTCGAAGCATCCGCATTTAGCGCGGGAGTGGGGGGCCAACATCTACGAATACATGTACACACATCGCCGGTCGCGTGGCCAATAGTGCACGGTTCTGATACCAGAGATAATATTATCTCTGCTGATACTGTCATCTCAGTTGTTAGATCCAATTCATACAAAGTAACAAACATAAGTCATAGCGTACAAATAAAACATTGCTTGCGTTTTATAGGCCAGGGACCAGACCAATCCATGTTTATTTTATTTCGTGCATGTGTACCAGTAACGTCACCAGGTAACGGAATTAAACAAATATCGATAACATCCGCCGTGTTACGTTGGATGGCGTTATGTAGGGCAGGTTTTGTTTGCCGTGACAATGGAAGAGCAGAGTACCAGTAGTGTGCTTCAAAACAATCTGAGGACCATATTCGATCTATGTGACCAAGATAGGGACGGAGTGATTGCAGTACAGGACTTTGAACGAATCGGACGCGATCACTTCGAAAACGCACAAGTGAGTCGCGGCGATAGGCTAGGGTGGGCGTGGTGGTACCAAAAAAAAAACCGCAAGAAGGGTGGTAAGTGGCTGTCCGATAACGAACGTCACATGCGCGTGCGCGACAGGCTTGCATCCTAATACCGTCACAGGGTGTATCCGTATACTTGCATAGATACAGCCGCACCATATATTATATGTATACAGTATGTGTACGTCCTGTCTTGTCAATCATGCGTAGGGCAGGCCAGGGTGATGGGAAGTCTCCACTTTGTGCCATTGCACATAGACTCCGCTGTTATCACCCACAAAAAATTATAGCTTCTACAGTACCTCTTGGCCTTACCATTAGTAATACAACTAACCCTCCATAAAAACTAAGGACTAAGGCCACAGTACCTCTACATGTGCTGTATCATCCACAAACCACCCTCACTTATCTTTGATTGTGCTGTGACTATTTATTACATGTATAATGTGTGTCCCTTCGTATGTGTTTTTGTGTGTGCCTATGTGTGTGTGTGTGTGTGTGTGTGTGTGTATGTGTATGTGTGTGTGTGTGTGTGAATACTACACATGATGAACATGTATGTATACATGTATCAAAAAAATGCGTTTACTATGTAATTCATCTGCACACAGCCACCTTCATGAATGCTAATAACACACCACAACCTTCAGTATTGGTACTTTGGGGAGGTTGGGAATGGTGAATAAAATTTTGTGAAGATGACATGCATGTGTGTGGCCTTGAAAGGGGGGGGGGGGGGGGGGGTGGGCATGAGGATAAGTTTGCAACCTTTCACCACATGAATGTAAGCTAACACAGACCTGCTCACATGTCCTCGTGAATGCATGTACACTTGTATGCATCCTTTTAGGCAAGATGTAATTGGACCCAGATGTACATGTAGTTCTGATGCAACTGAGAACACCCTCTCCTCCATCTGAAGCCCCATGGAGTGTAGACCACTTGTGGGTGGTCCACCCCCCTGGTCAGGGACATTGTTGTCCCAACACTGGTTACCTACATGTACATTCCTCACACCAGAAATGATTACAATCTGATTATCAGTGGTAAAGAATGCAACCATTCCTCACACAGGCCAGGTTAACACCTTTCAAGTGGCTAGTATTAGCACTTATAATTAGCTTACACCTGGGGTAGCTGTAAACCATGGGACATAGCACTTGTCATTGCATGGGCACACACATACCAACATCATTGCAAGCATAAAGAACACACACAAGTGTTTTGACATCTCATAACGAGTCCTTATGTGATCGTCACATGATCTACATGTCCATGCACATCATGTCCTATGTGGGACCAGTACCTGTGAAGTTACATTCCTCATCCAAATATGGTCATGTTTCCTTCAGTACATGCATGTGTATCATTTGTATCATTTTCATGCACCTCAATTCCAATGAATTGGTGTGAAGGCTCATACTTCTTGTATTGCTCTACAGCAAATTGACCTTCTTGTCAAGGAGATTGACCCAGATGGCAGTGGCACCATCACTTTTGATTCATTCTGTCTGGGAGTGGAAGCATTTCTTCATTCTAGTGGTACATCAATCTGATTCTCACTCCATGTACATGTACATCGCTCTTCATCCTCTCTTTCCCTGACCTCTCCCATTCACTCTATCTTTCATCCAATCCCTCCCTCCTCTTATACTCCTTCCCTCTCTTTCTCTTTGATGGACTATCCTCCTCCTATAGAACCACACCCACCCAACAAGACTGACATTCCTTCACCAATAGCAACCAGTTTTGAAGAGGCAAGTCAAAAGTATATGTATGCACACACACACACACACACACACACACACACACACACACACAAACACACACAAACTGTGAGAGATATAATGAAGAGGGTGTTTCATCCTATACACATACATGTACATGTACAACTGAAGTTTTCGTGGGTTACACGTGTATGATAATTGTTTTCGTATGTATCCCTCAAGTACATGTACACACCCTTCTCCCTACCCCTCAATAATTGCACACATGAAGCCTTCCTGATGCTATGCTTACTATTGCATGCCATCACCCATCCTGGTCAGCTGGGGGGGGGGGGGGGGGGGGGGGGGGGGGGGACTTTGAGATGCATTGGAAGGTACAGGTACGTGTACAGTATACAAAGGTGTTCCTCTAACCAATGGTAGGCTTGTATGGCCATGTTGGACTGCTTTGGGGAGGAGGGAGAGGTGCCATGTTGGACTGCTTTGGGGAGGAGGGAGAGGGGCCATGTTGGACTGCTTTGGGGAGGAGGGAGAGGGGCCATGTTGGAATGCTTTGGGGAGGAGGGAGAGGGGCCATGTTGGACTGCTTAGACATGGAGCAGTCGTAGACATGTCTATTTATCTGATAGGAGCAAGGCTCCATCCAATTATAGCACACTTTGAAATGACTTGTACCTGTAAGCTATGGTGATGTATGCTGAGGTGGTAGGAGTTAAAGTGGAGTGGGGTGGGGATGAGGCAAGATGTCCACAATGCATTAGGACCACCATCCTAGCTCTGTGCATTTTTTGGGGGGAATTGTTCAAGTTTGGCTATCATTTCTGACATTCAGCTGAACTCAGCAGACTCAGATGGGCCTTACTCTAGCAGTGATGATGTCAGTGTGCATCCTCTCACACTGCAGCACACCAAGCAACAACACCCCCTCAACGGGTTCGGCCCCATCAAGCAAAGGTATGTCCCCCACCCCCATGCACTCACATACATGTACGCACGCACATACGTGTACGGCACCAATGCATGCATTGCTCTGCTCTTTGCAATGTGTCCTACGGACTATGAATGCTGCTGCCGTTGGCTTATTCAGTTGCAAATTCAACTTCCCTTTTTACATAAAGCTGTATGCATGCCTTATGTACACGCATGTACATGAAGGGGACACAGCTGTACAATGCACGTGCTGTTGGGATGGCCTTTCTGCACCTTTCTCCTCCCCAGACTATTGCCGGGCCACAATGAGAGTAGTGATGATGACGAGCCACTCCCACCAAGGCAGTCCACGTATGTCAGAAAGGGGTGTGCATACATGTGGGGGAGGGGAGGGGGTAAGGATTGAGGTGTGGTCTGTTTTTATGGCACAAAATACATGTACACATGTACATGTACATGTACACATGTACATGTACATGTACACATGTACATGTACATGTACACATGTACATGTACATGTACACACTGTGCATGGGTGTACATGTGTATGAAGGGGAAGGGGGTGGGACTTAAGCCCCCCTCCCAAGCTTTAGAAGGCAATTAGGTACAATGTAGTATATACGAAAATTCAGGGTCTGGCTGGATTAGCTATTGTTACAGGCAATGGACCTGTACATACTAAACCACACATTCAACCCCTGTTGCCACAAAGATAACATCGCCATGATACAGTACAGCCATTCTTCTAAATTTTGATGTTTGCCCCGCCCCCCACTGTTAAAATATGTTAGCATGTACACATACAAGTATATGTATACACACACATATGCACACATACAGTGTACATGTACAATGATACACTCAAAAGCATGAAAATACATGTACATGTACATGTATGTACAGTGTACATGTACATGTATATCGAACATGTAAACACAAGTGCACCTGTACAAAGCATCCAATTGTCACATGCATGTACATGTAGCTACATGTGGTCCCTGCGTACATTGGTATTGCCATCTTCTGCCAAACAATCCTGTATTTGTGTTGTCTATTACAATATAAAACACGCCCATGCTGTTGGCACCATTGTTGGCTGAGTTGTGTGCCTGTGCATGGTTATATGAAGGTGTTATCACTGTGCTACTAAGCCAGTTCTCAGGGACATTGTGCATGAGTCAGTGGTCTGTGACCATAAATGAACATGCAGCTCCACTAGATGGGGAGAAAAGATGCATGTATTGATATATACATGTACACATATGTACAGGGTATGACCACACAAACATGTACATCTGCGCAGCTATTCAGTGTACATGTACATACATATATCATGCAAAACTACACATGTGCAATCGATCATTAATCACTGCATTCCTTGCAGACCTAACCTGAAGCACTCCAGTATGTCAACTCCTAATGTATGGTGAGTGTTTTATTTTAATTACTTTTCAGTTTGGTCTGGGAATGGCTGCAGGACTGAGGACTTTACGTGGAATACAATATACTGTGTTTGGTACATGTGTACATGTACATGTACATGTTGGTGGCATATGAAAAATTAGACCTACATGTACATTTATAATTTTGCAGCTAAATCAAGCATGTTTTTATACATGTACACATGTACAAGTACATGTACATGTGTTATCAGCATCTATTATAGTGAAGTTGTTCAATACTTCTTACCATTTTTACTCCTTTACCCGCAGTATATTATAACTGTAGAATATGAAAATGTACATATACATGTACATGTACATGGTGTGTAGTTGTAAAACTCTGAACCACATACATGTACAGTACATACATGTACATGTACATGTATGCACATGTTTACATGAATATCTATGACATGTACATTCCTGGAACTTTAAAAAATGATTTTCAGTACATTAAGTGATAGGACTGGAAATTGGTGTAGCAACACCTGGTACAACTACATGTACATGTACATGTACACCGTACA